>JAIUCU010000295.1:0-82546 GCA_020226215.1 Sindora glabra
CTAGAAATTGCCTTCACTGTGCAATGCACTACTTATCTGCACAGCCATCTGGCTCACTGATTCTGAAAGTGACAATATTGTGTGCTAATGTTTATCCCAGCAGCAGTTATCTTTTGCACCAACAATCATTCTGGCAGTATTGTGTACCAATGTTTATTTCCACAACACTTCTTTTTTGCATCGACAATCATTCTGGTACTACTTTGCATCGATGTTTTTTCTGGCAGCACTCTGGTGCCAATGATCATTCCATTAACCATGAGATTGCTTTGCATTCAGGGGAGTTGTTGGCATGTTTTTGTTCATTGCAAGCCATTTGTGTAGTTTTAAGATTCTTCTAGTTTTCTTTATTATGTTCTATTGCATTTTATTTTTAAGGAATTCTAATTTATGTTCCAAGCTTAAGCTTAAGCTTGGGAGGTAGTGTTAGAATTATGTTATAGGAAATTATTTTTGATTGATTATAAATGATTCTATGTTATATTATGATTAATTCTAGGTTATATTATGGGCTAGGAGCTTGCTTGTCTTGCACGCAATGTCAAGCATATTAGAGTCTTTATATTTCTTAAGAGCTCTATACAAATATACCATTAGGGTTAAGTCTTGCATTGTGTTCAACCAATATATCATTCGATAGTATATTTAGGGTTTTCTCTTCAACACTCTCTAGCCTTCCTACTTCTCCCTTTTCTCTAAACCCTAATTAATTTTCTCATCATAACATATTAAAGATATAGCAAAAGTAGCTAATGACAAACCTATTTGTCCAAGGAGTTCAACTTTCACACCATTGTGATCAATCTTCTTCCCTTGCATTGGCTCTATTGTAATCTGAACATTACCAACAAAGTCATATAAATTCAACACAATCATGTTCACAAGACAAAATATCAATCATTTCTTCTAGACTTGTTAACATAGCACTCAAGTCAATAATACTTAAACCTTAAAAAATAAAATACCTGTCCAGCAATATTTTCTTGACTTTGGAAAAGTGGGACCATAACTGTATGGCCATTCTCTTTTTTAAATGGAACCTACAAAATCATAAAGTAATAAAGATGAAACATAAAAATAGAGGTATCATAGATAAATATCAACTGTTATAAACACATAAGAGTCACTGCAATGTGGCTGTTTGCTGTTGGAAGCCACATCATTGAAAGATTGATAAACATAAACTTTGTAAGATAAATCTTCAGCAAAGTTTATTTATGCTTCATGAACTTCCATTAAGAACTAGGCTTCTAAACATTATTACAAAAAGCACAAAGCATATTAAAGTCCACCACCATAGCCATGACAGGAATGGCTCACCTGCTTCCGACTTTTTCCATCAGTGAATGAGATTAAGATGTTACATGCTGGCTTGAAAGCTCCAAGAAGGTAATTCTTTTTGGGGACAAAGAAAAGCAATGCAGGATCACGTCAGTCAAGGTTACAATGATAAAAAACACAGGTGCAAAACTAGAATATGAATAGCCAAAATAACTATATTCACCATGTTTATTACAATCCAATGTTCTTAGAAGGCAGAGTACAAGTACCTGTGAAACACAATGTCAGTAAGTTCTAGATAGCTTACAGCATACAAAGGAACTAAAAGTCATGCCGTTTTGGCCAATATACGAAACTTTTCGGTTTCCTTGGCAATGGATATGTAATAGATTAGGAATATGGATATTTCCCAAAAAATTAGATGAACAGAAGTATATCGGATTAAATCCAACGAAGATTACATTTGTGGATTATTCAAGCTCCAGTGAATGACATTCAACATACATCATAAGCTCAAAATTATGCACAAGCACAAAACCTGCTCAGCCAAGTTGGATTTTTTAAGCCCACCATGCAATAGCAAACCATGAATCGCATGTAGGTCAACCTAAAATGCTTACTTCGATAACTGCCCAAGCATTATATTAACAACCCAATATTCAAGTAGATCACACAAGATGGGCATCAATTTCCAAGTACAAAACTCACTTCAAATTGTAAATAAACCTAATGCACAAAGTCCCCACACCCCGAATAAAGTTTGTCTATTACCAAGTAACAGAAATTGAAAGTCAGAGCAGGAGAATTCATATACCGGAGAATCGAAGACCGAGATACCACTGGGGGATCGAAGACAAGCTAGGCCCCCAAAAACCCTAGACCTGGATTGGAATTCAGGAAATCAATCTCTGCCGCGAATGACTTTCACCGGCGAAATTGAAAAGAACAATTCGTTGATAGGAGTTGAAACTGACATCTAACACCAACGACATCCGGGCGCAGCTTTGCGTTTGTGTCAGTAAATGACACGGCGAATTAACAAGCTCATCCCACGTGTTATGCACGTGACAGCGGAACTTTCAGTCTGATTTGTTTTGGATTTGCTAAATCTATATTTTTATATTTATATATTATATATTAACCGTGATATTTCTTATTTCTTATTTCTTATTTTTTATTTTTTATGATAAATATCATTCTCATAATTGATTATATGTTAATTATATTTCATTTCTTCTTTTTATCTTCTAATATTAAATTAACTTCTAATAAAAATTTAAATTTAAATTTAAATTACTTTTTATCTATTGTCAAAATTTATAAATGCTTAAATAATTCAATCTCATAAAAAGTTCCTCAAAAATCTTCAAATTATATTTATATTTTTTTTATTTCTACATCTTGCTATCGTCTATTTTAATATAAGAATTTTTATCTTCATATATTTTCTCTTTTATAGAATCTTGCTACTTTTGATCTTTGGTAATATTTTGTAATGTTTCTATTATATAAATTAATTTTTACAATTTATTTTACATTTTTATACTATTATTATTCCAATTTGATTCTCCATTTTTTGTCATAAATCTTTATTTCATTCAATTTTTATTTTTTAAAGATTATAACTTAATATATTCTCATTAGTTTATTGAATTTTTTATATATAAAATTGCAAAAGCATATTTTTTATAGTTTATTTATTAAGTAAATCTTTGATTATTTCACATACCATTTATTTTATTAAGTAAATTGCAAAAGTACATTTTTTATATTTTTTTCATTTTATAATTTAATTAATTACTTTTTTTGGTAACATTTTTCTAAATGTTTATGTTATTTTTTTAATCTTTTTTCTCATCTATATTCTTAACATATTTTTTTGAACCTCAATTAAATTTTTTTATATATATGATTATATCAATTTTTTAATTTTACTATCATTTTATTTATAAATTTGTGATTTTCTAAATATAATTGATTATAGTTTTCAAGAAAGTAATGATCCATGATATTATTGTGTATTTATATGAATTTTTTTATTTTTTAAATTTTGAAGGAGCTCTTTTTGTTAATTTTTATTATAATTCAATAGTTAGATAACACTTAAATATGAGTTTCTTATTAATATTTTCTTACCAAAATTTATTTCTTTCTTCCATGTGAATTAAAAAATAAAAAATATTTGATATTAAAATATTAAATTTAATCAACAAATAGGTAATAATTTGTGATTATATTTAATGAGTTATGTACAATATAAAATTATTATTTCAAAAATTTATTTTACAATGCACTAATATGGTAAATGAAAATTTTATTGCCATTACAAAAAAAATCTATTCCTATCATAAATTATATTATTAAAAATTAATATTAGTTATAATAATTATTTTAAAAATAATATCTAATTAGTGTGATGTTTGAATTTAAAATTAATATTTTTAGTAAAATAAATTTAAAATTAATTATCTACTTGAATGTTAAATTAAATAAGTGATAAGATAACTTTTTTTCTTAAATTTTCTCAATTTTTATTTTATCAAAACTTCTCTTTTAACTAGCTTTTTCACAAATATTTTATTTTTTGGGTTATTTTTCAAGAGTTTTTTTTACATTTCTAATTTCTTTCCACCATTTTTTCTTGATTTTTTTATTTTTCTCGTCCTTAGATTTTCTTTGAAGGTTCTATAATGGTTACTATTTACAAAATACTTATACTTTAAATTTTTTCTATTTGATAAAATTGTTATCAATTTATAAGAATTGTAGAAGTATAAATGAATTTTTTAAAAAGATTACAACATGTATTCAAAATAATTTGGAGTTTAACTTATGAATATTTAAAAGTAGAAAAAAATTAAATATATTTTATATGATTTAATGTATGTAAAATAATTTACAAATATAATCTTTTATTGTATTATAATATTAATTTTAATTATTTAATAATATACATGTAATAAAATTATAATATTTTATTTTATAAGATATTTTTTAGAATTGTTAGTTATATTAATTTTTTATGTAATCTTTTTTTATAAATAATTAACATATAGCTATAATTTTATATTATTGAAATAAATTTTATCATACGGGTAACTAACTAGTTTCATTATTATTTCTTGAAGGAAACATAAATAAACTTCTTAAAACAAGGTTTATTATCATATAATCTTTTGAAGTTTTAAAATTTACAAATAACCCTTTTAAAAATTTTAAAAAGAAGTAAAATTATTAAAATTTCAATTAAAGAAAAAAAAAAGGAAGATAATGCATTTACTACTTTTTTTAACTATTTTCAATATAAAAATATAAAATACACATTTAATCTCCTTAAATGCAATTTAGTAAAATTGCAAGAATAATTTATTCAAAATACTTATTCTTAATTATATCATAAATATATTATAAAATTAATTTTATTGCTAATAATTTTTTTTAAAAAAAAATCATTCAAAAAATTGAATTTTTGTTAAAAATAATTAGAATAATCAAAACTTTAATAATGTATTATCATCGATGTTATCATAAGGACTTCACTCCCTATCATGTCTTGGATTTAAAATCTAAGATTTCATATATGAATGTTAAACAAATTACTACTCCTATTATTACTAAAAAAATAATAAGAAATAGTTATGATTAACTTATATGTCTTTTTCCTTTTTTTTCAATGGAATTACCAATATTTCACTTTTTTTGAAACTTTCGTGGGATTATTTACAAGTTTTGAAACTTTCAAATTTATGTAACACTAACCTATACTTTCCCTCAAATATAGTTTAATCGAGTTTCAAATAAGGTTAAATTGCACTTTGTGTACCTATAGTTTATTTTTTTTTACTTGGGTACTTGTATTTATAAATTTTGAATTGGGCATATATAATTTTAGATAGTTTTTCATTAAATACTTTCATCAACTTTCATCAAAGGTATGTTTACACATTGTTAATTTGGCCTAATTCACGCACACACTGACTCATACACTACTAATTTAGCTTTTATATTTACATGTTGGACAAAAGCCTAATTCACCATGGATTGATGTCAACACTAGCTACCAATTTTGTAATTCTTATAATGCTTCTTATTTGAGGTAAAAAAGTTACTGTAAACTACTAAAAAGATTTGTTACATTGCTTCAAGCCAAAGCTTCAATAGACAGCATCAAAATAGGCAAGTTCTCTATCACTTGGGGGAGCAACAATGTTGAAACATCGAGCTCAAGCCGCAAGCCTAGGCATGTTTACGACTATAGAGATGCAATTCTTTTTTAACCTCAAAAATATAAGCCAATCTAAGGAAAAAATTTCTTAGTGTAGGAACTACAAGGTTTAGGCTTTATTTTCCACTTTTGTTAGTTTATTTTTCAATTTTTGTTTTTTAGTTAATTGAATAACAGTGGGTTTTGGTTTATGCAGTCAAAGGTGCTGTAAATATTTTGAATGGATTGATGAAGCAACTAATGGTCAAAACAATGAGTTAATTTTAGAGCAAAGGACGTGATAAAATATTAGAAAGCTACTATGAAAACCTTGAAGTATTTGCATTAATTTCCTAGTTTATTTTAGTATAATTTTGTATAAATAGTAAATGCAAGGCATATTTAATTTGATGCAAGGATGGTGGAATATTTGAAGAATAAGTGGAGTAATATATGTTATGGTTATGACAAAGAAATAGGGCAAAGGGAAATAGAATGCCCATGGCTTAGATTTTATATAGATGTGGATATTTATCCTTGTACAACTGCAAATTAATGGAATTTGAGTTTGCCTTAGTTCTACTATTATAGTTCCTAATATGGAATCATTTTCATACTACTATTTGAAATAAAGAAGTAAATCATCAAAAAGTCATTAAACATAACAAAATATTTATAGACATTAAGGTAATGAATTGTTATTAGAACAAATATTATATGCAAAAGATGTATGAAGGTTAGGTATAGAAATACAACTAAGACATCATATTTGAAAACCTTTTGACACCAAAATAGTAATGAAAAAGAAATTATTAATAATAGAAAAAATGGTAGCTGGAAAAGAAAATATAAGGCAGGAGTTTGACTTATCCATCATTCATTAAAGATTATATAACTTTATTTAAAACTCCTTGCTTATTATTAAATCCCTTGATCCTTGTTGTAGATGTACCATAATTCAAATTTAAACAATAAAACACATTATGCCAATGGCATTCCAAATATGGAATCTATTTTGTATCATACATTTTATATTTCATGGTTCGTTGCATGGCCTATCATGCAATCACTCATTAAGAATAAAGTTCTCTTATGTTCTAACGTTGATCTAATGGCCCTAATGTCATAGGAGGGAGAATAATAACATCACAAATGTGGATATCAATTAAATGGTTTGAACTCTTAATTGCAATATAAATATTATATTGATCACTGTCTATTATTTATTGCATATATTCACCTCAAATTGCTACTTCAAGTTAGGAAACTTTCCTTCAACTTTTGCAAGAAGGTAAGAAAAATATTGCAAATGCTACTTAGAGCATTTAACTTTGAGTTACTTTTTAGAACAACATTAAAGATTAGGTCCTAAATTTGTTTGAAATGGGTTCTTTTTTCTAGCTATTATGCATTATTATTATGGTTATTTTTCTATTCCTGCTTGAAGTTTTCTTCACAGACTAACAATACATGGTATATCTTTCTTAGTGTTCTTTTCTAAGGCATTTTTTGTCAAAAAAGAAGTGAAATTTTAATTTTGCAATGTTCATTTCATTTGAAGCAATTCTTGTATATTTCCACTCTAGCATATTGAGATTCATTCTTCTAGTTTATATTTTTTTGCCTAATTAGATTCTTTTTTTCTCTTAGAGGAAGTGAATCTTTTATTAGACATGTATTTGATGCTCAAGTTTGAACAAGAGATTAGATATTAAATTTCAAGAGATTATAAAAGATAAACAAGATTTGATTTTATTCAAAGGTTATTAGGGTCTCCCTTAAATATTATCAATTTTTGAATCACTTTCTCTTAAAGACACATTTGTTATCAGAATCATGAAGTTTAACTAGAAAAAATCTTTTTATAGGTTGAAATCATAGAATGAGTGCGTCTTCATTGAAAGCTCATTACTCATATGGCATTTTCTTAGTAACAAATCTTGTTATAGATTTAGAAGTCTAAAAGAAGACAAATAAGGATTAAGCATAAAATAGTTTGTTTGCAATTTCAATAAAAAGAAAAGAAAATAGAGTCAGTGCCCTACATTTAATTTATTCTAAATGGCAATGCAATAGAATGTGGTCTAGTTGAAATTCTCAAAAATGGAAACATACATAAAAACTTTAACAACAACTCTAGTCTTTTTTATTACAAAGTTATTTTGCTCGTTAACATTCAAGCATATAAAAGAATTGAAAAAACTAAGAAAAATGACACTATGAATAAAAAAAGCACCAAGCATAACATATTTCATACTTCCAATTTAATCCAAGGAATAAAGAATACAATTAGTATCCTCTAACTAATTTATGTTAAATACCCAAGCAATAGAATATAAATATATGCAATGATTTCTTGTTCAGACTTCAAAAAGTCTAGCAAAATCTTCTTTTACACAATTAATCTTATTCCTATTTGCTGTGAAAAGACCAAAGCCTACCCACACATGATGAAAAGAGAAGAAAAAGACTAAGTTTGAGGGAAAAAGCATAAAAAGTAAACATGTATAAAAGGATGCACATGAAATGAAAGACTGCAGAATCATATGTCAAGAATATATTGTTATGAATTTGACATTCTGTTCTTTCCACTCGTCATAAAGTTTAGCCATCTAACCAATAAGACTCATCTAAATTTGTCAATCCACTTCCAATAAAAGTGAAAAACTTGGTCAAACTCTCTTTCATCCTCTATAAAAAGAATATGTTTATATGCCATTACTAAATAACTATTTAATGATATTTTAGACAACATGCAAGCATACAATTGTCTCCACCAAGAAAAACTAAACAAAATCTATAAACATAATTTAATGAAAAGATGATGATAAAGTATAAGAACCGTATTTGAATGCATTATCATATAAACACTTCCAAATCTATATCAGAGAAAGAAAACAGAGGTATATTTGTTACTACTTTGGAAGAAAGGAAGCAAAGGCACTAATATAGAGCCATACATTTCCTTTCAATTAAGTTTTTAGAATATAAAAATTCTAATGCAATAGTAAGCACCATATTCATTACAATACCAAGCTACAAGTTACTTTATAATAAGTAAAAGATAAAATGAAATTAGGGCAAATGAATTCATTTCATTTGACAAAAGCAACTATTGTCATCAAAAGCATTACATTCCATTACTATAGACATCCAATCATAATAAGTGACCTATACCCATATATTCAAATTGCCAATCTTCTAGTAGTTATAAAAAAGAAAAGAAACTCCTATGGTTTAATTACATTATAGTAGGACCATAATTTCAAACTAGGTACTAGGCAATTAAGCAATAAACTCCTCATGCTAAATTACTAAAAGTTATTGTGTGGCATTAATTGTCCTAAGATGCATTTTTTAATTTGCCTCCTTTCCCCTTAACCCTCACCTCCGACTTTCTTTTATTACCTACTACTTATGGTATCATCTGCCAATTTATTCCTTTTTGCTTTTATTTTATTAGTGTAATAACTGTTACTTGTTGATTTTATTGCCTTTCATGTATAGGTGCATATTTTGGTGCTTAATTTTCTTCCTACCTAGAAATATCTTGTTTATTTTATCTTAAAACTGCTACTTGTTTCCTCTTCTCAATAGTTAGTCCTTTGCAAGTTCTTTAATTATGATTGTACTTTAGACACTTAGAGCATCTTAAACTAGTACTGACCCTACGTAGCTAGTATGATTGTGGCTTATCTAGATCTCTTCTCCTTGAGGTCTTTGGTCTGCTATGAGGCCTTTTATATCTTGGAAGAATGATGTTTTCCCTCTTTGTTGATTACCACAATCTTTCACCATTTATAGGTTTATTATAGGTGTATAGCATGCCACGTATATCAAAAGGAGGTAATACTTACTAACATATTTTGTTGGTTCATCTCCCATGTAAAAATACATACACAAGTATGCTTACAAGGTAAACTTATAAGTCCCTAACAATTGTAGTTATAATAATGGTTTTATAAGTCAACTACAAACTTGTCCGGTAAGTGCCAACTTCAAACTTGTGTGCACTAGTTGGCTTGATTGTCCATTTTCTAGATTCTCAAATTTCTTTTTCCAACCTTTTCAAAGCTTTTAGACAAACCTTTTCTTTGTATGCCTATACTTTGGCCCTCTTTTCAACAAACCTAGTCATCCAATAGATCTTAATCTAATCCAACATAGTAATGATAAGCTTGTCCCTTGCCTCAATAATTCTTACATTAAAAGCTCTAAAATATTATTCTTAATCGTGTCACTTCTAGCTTAAAAGAAAAAAATGATCTAACCCACAATTTTAACTCAATACCCATTATTTTATTATAGATTTTAGCTTTTACCTTCCTCAACCTTTCCATTTGTCTCTCCTACTCTTTCTTGTATGTTACTTTAAAGTAGCTAGTTTGAAGTTTCTGAGGATAGCCTTCTACCATACTTGGCTTTTATATTAACATAGATGTGTCTAACACATCTTCTATGCTCTATACCACTTATTTATATGCAAGTTCCTTAATTGTAGGAACTAACCCCTGTATCAAATATGATAAATACATAAGTGAGCATATATATTAAAGTGTCTATTGTAGTCACACACATAAATTAAGTAAACATAATGGGTAATTTACCTTTTCTGGTCAAAGATGAATACCTAACTTTTTTATCAATGTTAGTTAGTAATATATACGAGAACCAAGAACAAGAGTCCTTAGTATCATATTTAACCACAATAACACATAATGGGAAGTATTAGTCATTGGAATCTCTCACTATAATTATAAGCAGTTATCTTCTATACATGCCCTTAAAGTGGCATCTATCAAGCCTATGATTGACTTATATGTAGTTAAGAAACCTTCTTTCACAAGCACAAGGCATGCAATATCTTAGAAACCTAGGTTGCTTTCTAAACTCACCCCATCCAATAAAATTTTAATAGTTATTCAGGATTAGCTCTTTATAGTCAATAATATGTACAAAAATCAAGAATAAAAGTCCTTATACCATATTTAGCCACAATAACACATAATAGGAAGTATTGGTCATTGGGATCTCTCGTTACATTTATAAGCACCTACCTTCTATACATGCCCTTAAAGTGGTATCCATCAAGGCCTATAATAAGACCTATATGTAGCTAAGAAACCTTCTTTCACAAGCACAAGGCACATGCAGTATCTTAAGAACATAGGTTGCTCTTCTAAACTCACCCAATCAATAAAATTTTAATAGTCGTTTAGGATTAGCTCTCTATAGTTCAGTACTATAATTACATAATTTTGAATATTATTCATTGTACCTCTCATTTAACCTTTCCAATGCCTTCATCCTAACCTAATAAACCTATAATTATAAGCAGTTGCCTTCATACATGCCCTTAAAGTGACATCTATCAAAGCCTATAATAGACCTATATATAGCTAAGAAACCTTCTTTCACAAGCACAAGGCACATGTAATATCTTAAGAACATAGGTTGCTCTTCTAAACTCACCCTATCCAATAAAATTTTAATAGTTGTTCTAGGATTAGCTCTCTATAGTTCAGTACTATAATTCATAATTTTGAATATTATTCATTATACTCTCATTTAACCTTTCCAATGCCTTCATCTTAACCTAATAGGTTTAGTTCACAGACACCTTTGCCATTTACTTTTTTCACCATTTCAATTACATCAGTGGTTTTTGGTACTTGATTGTTAGATATATTTTTTATGATTTTCTTAATAACCCAATCAAATGATGTCAGATGTTTTTCACAATTTTGATATAAGTGTGCTTCAGCTTTCATGTCTTCATCCTAAAGGTTTTACTTCCACTAATGTTGCTTATAAAGCATAACCAATCACATCCTTTTGCCACACATTTAACTTTAAACCTTTTTAAGTCAGTTGGTTTCATCTTTACATCCCTTTCATTTAAAAAGCACTATTCTCTTATAGCAATCCTAAAATTTTAATAGAATTAAACTCTGAACCCTTCCTTCATGCATAATTAGCATTCATTTCAACAAGATTGTATTTGAATACTTAAGGTGGGAGGATTGTTATATCTCACCATTAGAGTTGCACTCAACACTCTCTAATGAATCTATCTTATAATTATTATCTAATGCTCCATCAGTTGGTTGAAATTGCTAGAGTCTAGCAAACCAATCATCAGTCACAAGTGTAAACTCTGTATTGAATAATTAATACTTATGTTGAAAAAGTCATCATCATCATCCTAATCATCTACACTATCCTCAAAGTCTATGTCTATCACGATAATGTCACCACTATATTCCTTAAGTTCATTAAGTTCATCCTCACCTTTACTAAGCTCCACATTAAGTTCTTTCTCACCATAATTTCCAACTTCCAGGTTATATAAAATCTCCACATTCACTTGATACTCCACCTCTAGTTCAAAGCCCTCTTCCACCTCTACTCTATGTTATAACTTCACATCCATATGTTTTAAAACCTCTAAATGTGATTCAATATCATTTCCTTGCTTATTATTTATGGTAACAAAACATTAGTATTTACTAAAACACACAGTTCAAGTATAAAATAAATATTTAAATAATTTATATTAGTAACAATTTTAGCAATAAATTTAAATCCTAGCAATTTTAGTAATAGATTTTACACAATATAAAATAGATGGTGGATATTTGTAACAGTTTCCAATATTGAAAATCTAGGTACACAATAGAGGGGGAAAAACATGTTAGATAGAAATTTAAAGGAAATGATGTTTTAAGTAAAAAAAAATGTAAAAGAGAGACACAAAAAAAAAAAGAGAAAAAATATAAAATATTGCTAAGTTAGAGTTTTTTTTCAGTGACATGGAACATATCTTTATGAGTGAGATAAAGTGATTAATGCATCAAATTATGTGATAAATGAAATTAAAATAGGTAATTTACCTTTTTTTCAGATATTTAAGCTCGCATGTTGATCATGTCTTCAACTCCAATGGCAACTCACTAGAAACAAAGGTAATGAGAAATGAAAATTGACCTAATTTATACTAAAAAATGCCACATTGTTAAATATTCAAGAGTCACTAAAAATTCCATTAAAATGGAAACAAAATTGAAACTAATAATAGTAGTCTCTCATAGAATCCTGGACGATGAAAGCTTACATAGAAAATAAGTATACTTTGAAAACCTAAACAATAGATTTTTAAAGAAACTTGAACCTACTTTATAAATAAAAAAAAGCAAAAGGAAACTCAAAAGAAAGGAAAATAATCAACACTCACCTTGTTTCCTAAGCATTATAATGAGGCTAGTCCATCACGTAAAGTTGAAGTTTTTAACCTCAAAAATAGCAACTACAAAAGGACAACAACATTCCTAGAGTTTTACTTTACAATGTAGTGAAGGTGAGGTAAAGCACGTTGAATTCCACCAGCTCATCTCAAGTTTCGATTCTATTTTGTTAGGATAAAGATTGGGGATTTAAAAGGGACATTCACATTTACAACCAAGTGAATTATGGTGGATTTGAGGGATAAAATCCAACTTGGAAGCTAACTGAATTCACATTAGCAAAGTGTGAGCTAGGTGAACATATCTTTAACGGAAGTTAGATGAAAATATCTAATGAAAAACTATTTGAAATTATAGGTACTTAATTCAAAATTTATAAACTACAAATACAAATAAAAAAATCTGAAATTCTAAGTACCCAAAGTGTAATTTAACATTCAAATAATTTACTTAAAATATTGATTTATTTTTATTATATCATAAATGCATTACAAAATTAATTTGGTTGTTAATAACTTATATTAGAAGAAATTTCATACTAAAATGGATTGAATTTTTATTAAAAATAATTAAAAATCGTTATGAGTAATTTATATTTTTTAAAAATAAATTACCAATATTTTCACTTTTTTTGAAACTTCCATGGGATTATATGTAGATTTTAAAATTTTAAGAGGAGTATGTAATACTAAATCATACTTTAAGAACTTATTTTTATTCTTCTAATAAAGTAAAGAATATAAAAATAATTTTACCACTAAATAAGTTTTAAATTACCAATATTTTCATTTTTTTTAAATTTATAAGGTTCTTTGTAGATTTTGAAATTTTAAGATAGTTATGTGATACTAAGTCATAATTCTCTTAAATTAGTTTAATTGAGTTTTAAATAATTTATTCAAAATACTTATGTATTTTCAATTATATCATAAATATATTCCAAAATCAATTCTATTGTTAATAGTTTATATTAGAAGAAATTTTATTTAAAACTAATTAGTTTTCATTAAAAATAATTATAAATAGTTATGAGTGATTAATATGTCTTTATCTTTTTAAATTGAATTACCAATGTTTTTATTTTTTATCAAAAATTTCATGAAATTACTCTAGCAATAGTTTAACATTCTATTTAACGTAATAAATAAATAAGTTAATTTATAACTTATTGAAATAGTTAATAATCTATAAGTTAGTCTATAAAAATGTTTGGTGTACTAACTTATTAAAAAAGTTTTAATTTAATAAGCTATTTTGAGTAATTTAACTAATAGCTTTTGGCTTATTATTATTTTTTAATTTATCATTCTTTTTCAATTAGTAACAATTTATTATCCCCTAAATTTAATATAAATAATTAAATAATAATAAATAAGCAAATAAGTAAATATATCATAAATTATAATTCTTTAAATTTAGATAATTATATTCTTATTTTTAATAAAAATAAAAAATAAGTAAGAAAATAAATAAATATATGACATCGTAAAATATAAATAATTCAATTTTAGGAAATAATATCCTTATTTTCAATTATATATAAATAAAACAAGTACATAAATAAATATATATAATATCATAAAACATAACTAATTATATTTTAAATAATTATATTCTTCTTTGAATGGTAAATAAATAATATGTACATATAAAAAATATAACTAATTAAATTTTAGTTAATTATACTTGTTTTAGATATATTTATTGTATGAATATAATTTAATCTCAAAATAAATATGAATTAATTTAATACATATATATATATTTAAATAAGATATCATTTTATGTTACTTACATTTTTAAACTAATTCAACAATTAATTCTATTAAATACTTCTAATGCAATTGATTAATTTATCAACTCTCATTATTAGCTAATAATTATTATCAAGATCACTTGAGGTAAACACAGCATAACAAAACTAAGTGAAAATCAATCTGATTAAGAATTAAAAATTTATTTATACTGATAAGTCTAACAGATTATTCATTGCCAATATTAATTTACTTTTTCTCTTTTATTTCATACTTGCAAGTTGCAATCATGGGGTAGCCAAAAGACAGGGCACTTATTTTTCCTTGCAACATCAATTGGTGGTGCTTCCATATTAGCAAACATGAATCATTTCAATAACTCGAAAACTAAAGCTGAAATTGCAATACTTGCCTATTTCAGGTATATTTGTTAACATAACGAAGTCAATAGAATTTTATAGGGAGGGACTACCATGTATTATAATAACGGTGTGCTATTAAATTTAATAATTTAAATTTATTAATTTGTACAATATTATATAAATTAAATAAAATTTAATAATTTTAAATTGCTGATATATGTATAATAATATATCTAACTTATATCAATATTATATTTTTCTTCGTGATGAAAAGAATAATACGACATTCAACACAAATTAGATTGAAATACAGGACATTAAAAATTAAAAATAGTAATGAAAACAGGGAGCACAATCGTTAGAGTAGGGGAGAGAGAAGAGTAATGATGTAGGATCTGTTTGTTTGCTTTTAAAAGAAATATTTTTACATTTTAAAAATAAAAATTTCTAATTAATAGTTATTTTTTAATTTATTTTTAAAAATTACCACTTTGAAAATGTAACTTAAAAATAAAAATAATTTTTAATATTTTCTTAAAAAAATTTATTTAATGATAATTTTATAATTAAATAAAATTCTTCTTTATTTGCTTCATAGATCACCCTCCAATTTTATTTTCTCTAAATTTACAAACAATTTTTAAAAACATACCCAATCACCATCATCATCTTTTAGCATCCGCAAAGTTCAGAGGCATTTGATGCTTTCCACCATGCTAGTATTCCACTGGAGGCTCCACGCAACTTCCATTACTCGTGTCAACAAATCCAGTAAAAACGAGAGTCTTATGGCTAGGATTCCCTGACTCAAGTTATTCCACCAAATAGCACATTATATCACTTAAATATTGGTATATTATTATGAGATTTGCAGTCAGTGGATGGAGGAGCAATTTTAAGTACTTAGAAAAATAGATAAATTACAATGACTTTTAGCGAAAATTTTCACTCATCTTCTAGGGGGGGGGGGGTTCTCCTTAATTTAAAACACAAGTTCTTTTGGGTAATTAGGTTCCTGTTTGAAGAATTCTTTGGCCTATGGTTCTTTTGGTCGAAAATATTTTTTTATAAAAATATAATTATAAATTATTAAAAGAAATATGAAACTCTCGTATTTGATTTAAATTTAAAAAAATATTTTAAAAAAATTCACATTCCTAAAAATATTATTAATCTAATATTCTTTTAAAATATTATTATATAAAAATATTTAATTGATATAAATAAATTACTTTGTTTATTACACCACTAACTACAATCAACCTTTGTCTACCACCACATACCATTGATGACTATTGTCAATGATCATTGTCCACCATCTATTATTGTTATTTACCACTAGTCAATACTTATCATTAATGATCATTGTTAATTATTACTTATTTTAATAGCCATTGTTCATCACTATCTATTATTAATGATAATCAACCACTGTTTATTGTTAGTGAACATTATCAACAATTACCCATAGCTAGTGACCCCCCATTCATCACTATCCATATAGTAATTACCATCCACCATCACTTATTATCAGTAATCAATGTCAATTGTCATCTATTATCAATAACCACCATCAATCATTATCTGTCATCAATCATCACATATCACCCATAATCTTTACCAGCTATCGCCCATCTATCTTAAGTAACAATTACCAATCACTACACATTCCTATGAATTATTGCTAGCCACTACTTACAATTAGTAACTACCATCCACCAACTGCCAATGACTACCGTTGATGATCATTACCCACTATCTCTTATTGTTATCAACTACTAGTCACTACTTATCAATAATGACCATTGTCGATTATTACTTATCATTAATAACCATTGTTCATCATTATCTATTATTAATGATCATCAACCACCGTCTATTATTAATGAACATTATTAATTATTACCCACAGCTAGTGACCCCCCATTCATTACTACTCATAACTAGTAATTACCATCCACCATCACTTATTATTAATAATCAACGTCAGTTGTTATCTATTATCAATAACCACAATCAATCATTATCTATCATCATTAATCATCATCAACCATCACATATCACCTGTGATCTCTGCCAACTATCACCCATCTATCCTAGGTGACCACCACCAACTATTACACATTCCTATGAATTATTGCTAGCTACTACTTATAGTTAGTAACTACCATCCATTATCACTTACTATTAGTAACCATCATCTACCACCACCGATAAGCATTTAATTTTTAATGAGGATATTTTTGCAATGAAAGATAATTTTAAAACTATTTAAAATAATTAAAATATAATATCATAACATTCTTAAGCATATCTTTTTTCTAAGGATAATTTTAACATATTTAAACTAAAAGTTTGGATAACGATATTTAAGATATTTGTCTTTATATTTAATATTAGATTAAAATGTTATTTAAATCGACAATGAGAAAAATGAAGAGGAAATGATTAACTTGCAAAAAATGATACATAATATTTTTTTATTCTACCTAAATATTTTAATATATTTATATATTTAGTAATAATTTAAAATAAATTTTTGTAATAAGTTGTCAATATTGAGCTAATATATTAGATTGGTAGTGATCTATATAATAATTTATTAGGTCACAAAATACATGTAATAACCAATACAAATGATCTATAAACAAATTATCTATATTAAGATAAAATTATAAATGATAGACTATGTACATAATATATTGAAAAAAAATTTACAACAAAAATTTTTATTGGTGAAATTTGTTGAAAAAAATCATCCAAATAAGTCATGTTTAATTAATTTGATATATTGTAAATTAATTAGTACAATCAATTATTTATGCAATGTTTAAAATATGAAAATGATTTTTAGTAATGACTATTATATTACTTTATTTAAAAAGTGATAATATTAGCAATTTTATCCATGAAATTTGTAACAATTTATCAAAACTAATTTGATACATTATAAATTGATTAGTAAAATTATTTATTTATATAATATTTAAATTTATAAAATTAATTTTAATCATAATTTACATATTACCTTATTTAACTAGGTGATGCTTTTAATATTTTAAAATACCTAAAGAAAGTTATAATAAGTTTGTCTGAATTTACTTTAATTTGATGAATATTCAATATATTACGTCATTCATTTTGGTTCGAGATCAATAACATGTTAAATTGATAATTATTCATGTAGATAGTATTTAAATGTGAAAAAATAATTTTTGATCATCATTATTATGTTACCTTATTTAATTAGGTGATAATTTTATTATTTTAAAATATATAAAAAAAATTATAATAAATTAATCTATTTTTTTCTAATTTGATGAAAATTCAATGCATTACATCATACATTTTCTTTTGAGATCAAATAAAATAAGATGCTAAATTGATAATTATTTATTCATTTAATATTTAAATTTAAATATTAATTTTTAATCATCATTAATATTTAATTAGATGATAATTTTATTATTTTAAGATATCTAAAAAAATTCTAATAAGTTACTGTAAATTTACTCTAGTATGATGAAGATTCAATACATTACATCGTTAATTTTAGTTTAAGATCAAATAAAATAAGATGCTAAGATGATAATTATTTATTTATTTAATATTTATATTTCAAAAAATAATTTTTAATCATCATTAATATGTTATCCTATTTAATTATGTTATAATTTTAGTGGTTTAAAATATTTAAATAAAATTTTAATAAATTAGTAAATTTATTCTAATTTGATGAAAATTCAAATTATGCATTTTGATCTAAGATTAGATAAATAAAATGTTAAATTGATAATTATTTACATTTAATAATTAAATTTGAAAAATTAATTTTTAATCATGAAGAATATGTTATCCTATTTAATTAAGAGACAATTACAATATTTTAAAATATTTAAAGAAAATTATAATAATTAGTTTAAATATACTCTAATTTGATGAAAATTCAATACATTATGTCATGCAAGTTTGACATCAGAAAAAATAAAGATGTTGAATTGATAATAGATTGCCAATGATAGAAGTAAGAGTTACTTAGTTTATGAAAATTGTTCATTGTTAGAGCTAACTCTGTCAAAGTTGTAGATAGCTATAATGAAATCATTTGGCTTTCTTTTCCTTCTCTAAATTTATTTTGAAAGTTTTCTTTTGTTTTAAAATTTTTCAAATACATGTAAAAAATGTTGGCCCGAGTCTTTAAATCTATATAGAAAAAAAGAAATTGGCCTTACTTATTTTTATAAACTTGTAAGTTTATTGGGAAAAAGTCTTAAAATAGAAAAAATTTGGAATAAGATTTACAAATAAGTAAATTATCTAAATTTTTTTTCATAATATGATTAACAATTTGAATATAGAAAAAGTGTCTTATTTCTAATTGAACTAAATATGGTAATATTATATTTTATGAATTAAATTCTTAAATATTACATTCTCAAAAATATTTGATTTTGCAAATCAAATGCTACATTACATTGAAAATGACACAAAATTGTATTAATTTATGTTTAAAATTTAAAGTAAAAATTTTAAGCATAAATTATTGTTTAAATTAATTTGTATACCAAGTATATTTAATATGAAATTATTTTGGAAATTATATAAAATATAAATTGATAATACATATATGAATAGATATATAATTTTTTAGGAAAAATTTTATTATTAATACATATTATTCTTTCCATAAAATGAATTTGAAAATAATTTATATATCTTTATTTTAATTAGTAAGATTTGTACAAATAGTAAATAAAAAATTGATTTTAAATTTAATTTTATTTAATGTTAAAATAAGATTAAAATAAGTGATTAAATTTTAATTTTTATTTAGAAAAAGAATAATATCATATATATTTCGATAATTTATGATGATAATAACTTTTTAATATTTATTTTACTATATTATAGTGAAAAATAAAAATAAATTGTTTTAGATTGGAGTAAATTAAATTTTCATATAGATTATATTGGTTTTGTATTCTTACGGAATCAGGTTTGAGAAATCATGCTGTGGCTTGAGGAGAGCATTGTCAGGGAAGCTTTCGTAAACTTGAAGATTTTTTTTATTTAAAAAATGGATAAATTATTGGATGCATATAAATTAAAATTAAAGGTCAAATTTTAAATATAATAGAAGATATAAATCCTTGCACAGAAGTATTACTTGAATCAAAGATTTTTTATACTTAAAAATTTTATTTTACTAGTATTTGACCATATCATTATCATAAATTATTTAAACATAAGTCAAGAGGGCCAAGAGGCTACAAGAGGTGAGAATTGCGTTTTACAAATTCACCAATTGTTTGATAAACTTTGTGCACAGAATGTTCTTCTTTGTGCTCTAAGAAATAATTCAACATTTAAAAATTTCAAAATTGAAATATTGAGCAATTGCATGGATGAGCCCAATCCATTAAAACCCAACCCAAATAAATTAAACGGACCAAAAAGACAATGAATGGCTTCCATGGGTCAAGGTTATTTCAATTTTATTTTTGCTAACAGCTAATAATTTAATTTTTTTCTCTGATGATGATTCAATTGTGTTAAAATTCGTAGCATAAAAAATTGTTGATTAAAAATAGCATAATATCATAAGTAATATTTAGGCTACAACTATTTCGTGAAAAAAATAAAAAAAGAGCAATAAAATTTACAAATTAATATATGCATACTTAAAAAAAATATTTTATTTGCATTGAGATTTGTAAGTGAATAAGACTCACAAATCTTGAGGCATATATGAAGGTAATTCAATGGAACTACCCAATTATACATGACTCTAAAAAGTTTAGCCATTTAAGCTACAATGCAACAAACTCTTGAGAAGAATAATGTTATAAATTAGTAAAAAAATATTTTCAATCTTCTAACTTTTACTAAAATTTTAACTTTATTCCTTAAGTTTTATTTAAAGCAAATTTATTCTTTAACTTTAAAAAAATGTACAATATTACTCATATTGTTAAGTATTTATATGACATCCAACTTAACATCTTATATAAGGTACATAAGCTATATTCTTATGTTTTTATGGCAATTAATTCCCAAATTTTAATTTTGTCCCTTTAGTTTAATTTAATTTAAATTTATGTTTTAACTTTCTAAAATTATAATTACCTCAATCATTATGTAAGGACAAAATGCCACGATAATGTCAACTCGTCCATTGTAATTAAACAATATACTACTAATTAATCAAATTCAAACAGTAATTTGAAAAACTTCAAAGATAGTTAAATTTATATTTTCAAATTATTTGGCTCTTTAGATAGTTGTTAATAATTCATAATAAGCATATAATGCCGCAAAAATACAATTCCAAAATTTGAAATTATATTCATTCATTTTCATTAATGTTAGTGGGTTTACAATATGTCGTTGCTAGTTTAGTTTAAGAAACATCCGGCTTAATGGCCTTGACCAAAATGATTGGTTTCATGATTTTGCTCAATAATGAAGAACGTTAGAATTTGATAAATTCTCCTCGTAGACTACAATATAAAGAGATTTAAGTTAAAATGTAAATTTAATTTAAATAGAAATTAGGGGATATAATTAAAATTTTAATGATAATTAAAAGATTGATAACATATTTTTTTGTTATAAGAATATGAAAATATGACTTATAAATACCATCTAAGTGATCAAGTTGTACCATGTAATTATTTCCGTTAAAAACAAAAATCTAATGACGTGAGGTTTTTGAGTAATATTGCAGATTTTTTAAAATTACAAGATAAATTTAGTTCAAATAAAATTTAAGAAATAAATTTGAAACTTCAATAGAAATTAGGGAGTCAAATATACCATTTTTGCTAAAAATTAAAGCCAAATTCTATTAATTCAAGTGGTACCTAGTATTTTATGAAAGTTATATACCAGTTTGATTTTTTATCTTTATATATATACTAATAGTTTAACTACTACTTCTATTATATATATATAAAAAATTCTTTTAAAAAATTGGATAACGGAGTGATGTGATTTAATTAAAGTGTAGCACACATATAACCTTTTATTCTTCACACGAAGTTGCATTATTTTGAACTGCTGAACTGGTGGTGTCGGGAGATATAATTTGTCTATTCTGGCCGTAACTGTGTATTTTTGACCTCATCTTAACCGACATTCAGCTCCGTGAGCCAACCAACAATAGCTGCTAGTTGTTACCAGCATTTTCACTTGACTACTGTTTGAATAAATTAATTTCCAATAGCGCTATCCTACCTATGCAGGGCTCCCCATGACAGTATTTTATTTTTTAAGATAATATTGTGAAGATTTTTATCTTTTAAAAAATTGAGTATTTTTATCATTGAATTATATTTAATATATTAAAAATTATATTTATATCTTAATTTATTTATTTTAAAATTTTTAAAAATTTTAATAATAAAATATCCAACTTCTTAAAAAATAAATTTCCCATAATATTGGCCTATATTTTACTATTGATACCGTGGAGGAAAATATTCCACAAATAAATTTCAATATGAGTTCAGAGTGTGACAATTTAATTAAAAGGGTAATTCGATGAAAAAATCCAGTTATTTTCTTTAAAAACTATATCAACTTGAGAAAATATTTATATACTCCAATTCTAATTATAGTAATATGTATTTTTATGCCAACCAAAATAGATATCAACTGTTATTTATTTTATTATTTACTCATCAATTTTGTAAAATTCATAATTATATTTTATAATTTTTAAGATATTAAAAATTAAAAATAATTTTTTGAGGTGAACAAGGCACGTCGGTTTTGATTAATTGATAAATATAAAATAATTATAGCAAAGCTGGATAAATCAACAGCTACGGCATAGACTGACAAAGTAAATCTCTCCCTCCCACTTGCGAAATGCCACAAATTAAAGGAATGACTTCACAAGAATACACACCCCTTTTGAGCACGCACGCAATTTGATTGGGGCATCTATTAACAGTTTTAAAATTGACGGTTAGTTTAAAAGTTATTAGATTAAAATTTAAATAAGATTTTTTAAATATTGGCCATAAGATTTTTTATTCAGATTATAATAAGTACACCAATTAATCTATTGATTATTAATAATATTAGATTGATATTTATAATAATTGTAATACATTAATTAATATATATATCATAATTTTAATATCATACGAGAAACATTGAAAAAACTTTAACTAATATATATATATATACACACACGCAAACACACACGCAGGCACATGGAGGAATAGGATCTCCTCTTTTTTCAATGGAAGAAGATGTGATCATTTTTGGAAAGAAATAAATTTAAAATTTTATTTTATTTAGAATTATGAATTTTAATTAAAAATATAATTGATGTTAGAATAAAAATTATATCTTTATCTCTTTAAAATTAAAAAATGACAAATAAAAAAAAAGAGAAAATCCGAATCGTATACAAAGAGTACCTAATTTTCTTGGTTGAGAAATGAAAGCAGCCTCCCTTTCACGACAGTTTCCATATTTAGCAATAAGCACAATAAACAGTAATCTCTTTTGATCCAATATCAAGCCTCCTAATGTTGACACAGCACAACCTTCCAGGCACAATCTTTGAAATTTTGAGCAAAACACTTAATCAACAGCAACAAACATGACCCACATATTCAACATCATGCTCAAGTTTGATTTTTTCCATACTTTTCTTCTCAAATCAGTGTGGAGAAAACGGTGCCAAATATATATTGTTTTATCTGATGAATCCCTTGCTGCTATCCTACAAATATTTAAATAATAACATTTTTATCTTTAGTCTAAGGTATATGGTCCAAAATTGAGTCTGCAGATCTATCCTTATAATTTTTTTAATTCAACTTAATTTTTTATATTATTGACCAGATTTTTAATTGTAGTTCATAACTACAATGTCGTTATTGTGAATTACGTTATAATTATAATTTTTTTATACTTTACATTACAACAATCATATTTTTTATATTTATCCATTATTTTATCAATCATAACAAAACTATAATCATAATCACAACTGAAACTTAGAATGTTGATTATAAATATATCTTTTTAACTCTTTGGTGCTGTTTGGATCAAATCTGCACATGCCTAATTAATTCATATTTGAAGTTAAGCTAAAGTCATAATCTACGCTCTTACAGAATTTATAGAAAAATTTTCTTATAAATTGATCTCAAAAGATAACTTTCACAATTTATTAAAATTCAATTTACAACATACCCTTAATTACATTTTAAGCTCTTCCTTTTGATTCATGAGAGATAAAACTTAAGTGATTATTAATAGTAATTAATGTTAATACCATAGATTCTAAATCAAAGTGATTATTATATTGTTCAAAGGTTAATTCAGATTGAACAAACAAGGAAAATTAAGGTGCCATTGTCAAGATTCTTAATAATATAGATGTATACTTGATGTTGTATGGAAAATTTTCTTTCTTCCGCATCTTAAATTAGATGACATAGAGTTACACATGATGTTGTACTTTGATATTCTTCTTTGACATCTTTTTTTTCTAAGAATATGAGTGATTAAGTCATTAGATATATATATATATATATATATATATATATATATATATATATATATATGATGAATCAAATCCTGTATACAATAAAAAGTATAAATTTTTTGAGAAATATCAAATATTACTTAAATAAAAAACTTTTAACTTGTTCTTCAACATTTTAAATTCAAACTATGTCTGTTAAATAACTTAGCATTCATACTCTAAATAAAACCTTGGAAGAACATTAAATAGCTTAGTGCTCATACTCATAAAAAACTTCTATTCTACGGTGGAAACAATACGCAGATCAATAGCACAAATATGTTCATTCCAAACTAAAATATTTCAAGTGTAATGACAATAGTAGAAAAAACCCACATCATGTTTGGTTGTAGCCGTCGTTATCATTGTAGTCATCATCATTAACAACATCATTAGTTAACACAAGAGTTTTGAAGTTTTGAAGAAATTTTGGAATGTTTAAACAAGACACAGGGTTTCTATATACATATTGTTGATGACAAACCCGTGCAGCCAAAAAAGAAGAATATATATACACACGTGCTGTGCAATAAGGTTGGAGTGATTTTCAAGGGCACGCTTTGGGTTGAATCAAGGAGACAGGACCAGTGCTGCCTGAAGCTCACTAATCTTAAAGAAAATGTCTTGCATTGGTTAGCTAACAAAGTACATAATGCATCATTTAAAAAATAACCTTAAGAGACATCCAAGAAAAGTTGGCTTAAAATACATAGATTATATTAAACTATTACTTAAAAAAAAAAGAAAAGAAAAACTTAAAAGTGATAGTCACTTTCTTCAGCACCCTTGGTCCTAATCATAGATGTGATAATTGCTAGACCTTTCTGTATGCCAAAAGGTTATGTCAATTCACTTTTACCTTGGCCACATCTTCGATTCATGCAATGAACAAAATATATTGGCGGTGTTATCATTAAGTGAAGTATGAAGCGAAGTATATGCTAGCACCGTTCTTTTTCCTTTTTGGTACCATCTGAACTCTCAATTTAAGGTGGCCCCGTCACACTCGTAGCCATGGCTTATCTTAAATGGAAGATCAAAATACTCCATTTAAGGTGAACCGTATCTTAATTGCAGGGTCCAAAGTTTTGAATTACGGTTAATAAATGTTACACCTACGTATCTCACCACAATTATAATTAATTTTACATCACAATAAATATATTTTATTGTATTTATTTATTATTTTACTAATTACAATATGATTGTAATTGTGATTGTAATCACAATTTAAAATCATTTTAGTGCCTATCTCAAATGGAAGGCCCCAATAAAGATATCCCAACATTATCCTTTTTTACTTATACCAAAGGATTGGCCTTATTATTGTTTACATTATATTATATTATATATATAAAAGTAAAAAAAGTGAATTATGACCATTAAATCTTAAAGGATTAAAATTAAAATATAAAATTATGTGAATTTTTTTAAATAATTATATTATCTTTTTGAGTGGTTATGTGATCTATAATTATATTTTAATTTTGGTCATTAGTGTAACATTTGATAATCATAATTCATTCATATCATGTCTCATATAAAAATGTTTCTTTCACTTGATATGTCTCATATATAAGGGACATATCCAGTAAAGTATTTTTATATGAAAAGTGATAAAAGTGAATAATAACTATTAAATTTTATATCGATAACTAAGATTAAACGTTAATAAAAGTCATATAATAACTTAAAATAATCATATGATCACTTAAAAAAAGTAACATAACTTTATATTTTAATTCTAATCAATCAATACTAACTTTGATGGTTGTGATTCACTTCTCTTATTTTTACATAAAAATATTCATCTCACTTAATACATATCTTGTATATGTGTGTATATGTGTGTGTGTCTTTGTATAGAAGTTGTGAGGAATTGTACCTAAACTATGTTAACAATAAGCTAGAAAATTCCATCATCATTGAAAATTTTAAAATAAGCCATACACTAGCTAGAGATGAACTGGTGTACCAACTAAGAAAATTACAATACAAAAGTCACATAATTTGAAATTTGTTAATGATCATTGGTACTAAAATGACATGGTGAAAATGATTAGAGATCAGAGGTTTTTTTGGGACCAAACCATTTTTTACATCCTTCCCAATCATCCAAGGGGAAGCCGGTTAAATTTGAGTTGAACTTGGGTTGGATATATGGGTTTGCATGGGGAAAGAAGGGTTAAAAGAGAAGGCAATACTAGCTGGAGGATAATTCATTGAATCAATCTTATTCCCTAAACTTTCCAATGCTTTCACTTGTGACTTCAAAAACTTGAGATAATTTGCAGCTTCATCCAGCATTGAAGCAGTGTCCATCTTGCTTCCACCAGGAACAAGTTTCTGCAAAACCCTAATTCTCTCACTTATTCTCTCTCTCCTTTGCCTTGCAGCCACAGTCTGTGGATCTGTTGAAATCCTCACATTCTTCCTCTTTGGCTTCTCCACTACCTCCAACCCTAAGTTCACCGGCCGGCAAGCCGCCACTCTGTATATCATCTCCTTCATCTGAGCTATGGCCTCTGGATCAGGCTCTTCATTAATGGAAGATGACACTGATGAAGAATTTGGCTGCTGAAAGTTTATATTCGACGAGCTTGGACGCTTTTCCGACCTTGGTTTCTTGGATTTTGGCAGATTGATATTTGAAACGAGTCTGAAACCACTTTTATTGGCAGGAGAATTCTGAACGATACTTGAAAGATCTATCATATTGTTCCTTTTAGTACAATTATCAGCCTTGGATTCTGTAACTCCACCTTGATTCATATACCGATAATCTGCAGAAGTACCTTCATCAAGATCATTCAACGGATATTTCTGCATGTCTTTGTGAGTTCTTCCATTAATGGAAGCATTGCTGTCGGATTCGCCGGAGGAAACGGCGGAGCCACCGTAGCTAGTGAAGTTCCAGAGGCTTCTGCAGTCGGATAGAATCACGGGAATTCCGTTTTCTTCTGCAGATAAGGTGTCCGTGTTGCTATTAGTTGCTGAGAGCAAGGAATCCAGTGTATTATTAATGCTGCCATTATTGAGAAGCGGTAATTCTTGGTGGGCCACGGTGAAATCCGGCAGAAAATTACTGCTAAAATGGCCATTTTCTGAAAGAGATTGCCATGACTGAGATGCGGTTAAAGCTTCAATACCCCAACTTGCTTCTGCTGGCAGCTGAACCATTTCAACTTTTCCTGATGAATATGGATGATAATTTGTGTCAGCCTTCTGACCAATCTGATGTAGTTGATGATCAAGGACACTTGGATTTGTGTTATTGGACATGTGGTAACCAGCATCAAGATCATTCTGCAGGTTGCTACACTGGATCGGTGTGTTGTGAATAAGTTGTGAGGCATCCCAGGAATCCATAAGTGCTACTGTAGTTGGTGGGAAAATTAATGAAACTATAAAGATCTCCTCAGGTGTCTCACCTATAAAAAGCCATTTTGAAGAGATAACATATATCAGATGAAAGTAAATGGGAACAGAATTTACATTTCAAGTATACTTAGGTAAAATAATAAATATATAGTACTTAAAACTTACCAATTCTGGAAAGATCCAGCTGCTGTATTAGACCCAGCAGCCAACTACACTGGGAGCAGTTATTTGATTCTTCTTTATGACGAAAAAACTGTAATTCAAAGGAAACAAATTAAGCAAGAAATGGCTATGTCAGATTAGTCTGGTAACTGAATTGCAGATCAATACTTCCAAAACTAAGCTGGCTCTCTGGGTTTTCTGTGCCATCAAAATTGGAAAAAAAGAAAATCTTAGAGAAATGAAAGAAGAAAGATTCTATGTACCTTAAGCTGCCATGGAAGACCAGCAGCACTTGGAGAGAAGCTTATATATATATATATATAGAGAGAGAGAGAGAGAGAGAGAGAGAGGGAGAGGAAGAATAAAGGGTACAAGTTTTTATGATAAACAATGGTATTGGTACTTGAACAGTTATGTCAGGGAAATATATATTGTAAATAGGCACTTGGAGCATTTATAATAGGAGAGAAAGAGAAAAGGATGAATATATAATGCTTTAACAGTTTAGAGCAATACAAATGGTTTTCAAAAAGATAAGGCATTTTGGTCAGCTTGGTGGGTGTGCAAGACTAACTTGTTTTTGCAAATGTGGAGCCTGAGATTTCAGAGAAGAATTTTGAATCTCAACTGATTGAAAATTCTATGATTCACACCTGCAATTACCCCTAACAGCTAGCACATCTCAAATCTGATGCCCAATATAATTTAAATCAAATGGATTTTGTATTAAAAGTTTTATATTATTTTTGGATGAGATACATGTAAGCTAGAAATTTTTACACGAAAGGATCGAGTATTAAATTTTTTGTAGAATATATATACCAATTATCAAGTTTTGGGAGGCCAATATAAAATTACTATATATAAGAGTGAAGATATCAAAATTTTTAGGAAGTTGATGTCCTTGCAGCCTCATGACTTTGCCACTGTATGTACACGCAAGGCACATAATAAAATTTATAACTATGCAGATCTAACTTGTCGCAATAAAACTCAATTTTAGTCGTATTTTTATTATTTTATTTTTAGAGTCTTAAATTGTTGTTTGTATCCATGAAAGTTTTTCCTATTTGAACTTACCTGGAAGATAAGAAGAAAGGAGCAAGAATGAAGTTTCCAGAAAGATTCCGACCATCCAATCAAAATTTTATGTGTAGTAAAGAAAAAATTATTTTGATAGTGTGATTATAATGTATCTTATATAGAAGTTCCCTTCAGGGTGGTTGCAACTATTTAGACAATTAATCGAATAATTAACGGTATATCCTCTAAAAATATTAGTACCACTAGCAATATTTAATTTTGCATCATGTTGATTACATTTGTCTGCATCTTAACCTTTTTCATAATATAACTTGTCGTTGCAACATTTAAAACCATATTGAGTATAGGAATTGATTGGCAAAGTTGAAAATAAGTAAAAAAATTTTGATTGAAATTGTTATATCCATCTAAGTTGGAGGAGTATTGTGAAGGCGAAAGTCATCCCTTTCTCGTGTCAAAGATAAAGATTTAATTTTTATTTTAAAATTTATTATTATTTTTATTATAACTCACAATTCCAAATAAAAATAATTCAAAGTTTATTGATATTCAAAATTGATTCCAGCCATCTTTTAGAAAATGAAGAGAATCCGTATTCATTACGAAAATGTATAAAGAAAAGTAGGATTATATATATTTTAATATTTTATTGGTTTATCTGTTTTGTATTCTTTTTAAGTGGGGAAAAAGCTCTGAACCCTTTTGGTTGCTTATCTATATATTCCATGCGCACTATAAAGTTGCAGACAGTGAAACCTGCAACGAAAGTAAGAGCATCTTTTTAACAGCATCGTCACTACTATCTTTTTAAAAGATTTTGATCTGTTAATCATAGTTTTAATCATAGACTGTGTGAGATGTTTTCACTTTTTACCACAGTACTTGTTATTTTTATTCGGTATGCCCACTTTTCATATATTGGCAGATCGATAATGGAGTGTGTTTCATTCAGTAAGACATATATTAAAACTACATAGCACTTATTAGCATATTTAGTGGAATCTACTGATCAAATCAGAAGCACAGTTCACTGATGCAGGATTCAACTTTTTTCTGAAACCTGAATTGCTTCAAATTGAAAACTTCTATGGAATGACTGAAAATATGTGCTTATTGCTTCTTCCACTGGACTTTTTTTTATCTTTTCGCTTGATGACTGGTATGACTGGTATGTTTGGAAATTAGAAGGAAAATAAAAGGAAAGATAAATAGAATGAAAGGAAATGAAGAGATGAAGGATTGAGGAAAAAATTTAATTCTTCTTCTTTGAATAATTAGAAAATTTTTCAAAATTTTTTAAATTAAAAGAATGCAAAATTATGAATAGTGAAATGTATTAGAGGAATTTATAAGGACTTAATCACAAACCTTCAATCTATTCTCCTCCAAAATCAAAATTTACAAATAAAGAGAATGACACAACAGAACTCAACCTTTTATTCTTTCCTGTCCAAAGATAACATAAAGAATAAAGAGAGAGATATGTTTTTCAATCTAATATTTGTATGGAATTCCAATCAATTGCAGTTGTCAGCATAAAATTTTGTGAGTCAAGTAGTAAAAATATAACATTAATATATAATTTTAAAAATTTTAGGAGTCACGGCCTTCCTTGACCCCTTCAAAGCGCCGCTGCTTATTCCAGTGGTGGAATTTACATAATGAATTCAAATTGTTTTAAAATATTAAATTTACACAAAGATAACATTCTCTCACAAAATAATATCATTATAGATAAGTTTTTATTATATATAATTAATTATTTTTTTGCTTATATACTTTCTCGTATTGTTTTATAACGACAAAGCTGTATTTTCTTTTTCACTAAATGAATGACAGGTCACTAATATATATGCTTTCTCATATTCAAACTCAAACAAAATAGAAGAATAAGAAGTCCTACAATTTCTATAATTTAGTGCCATTGCTGCACTGAAGATACTAGCTAGTTGAGAAATTCAGTTTTAACAACTTTGATTATATATCAACGGCTTTAGATAAAATTTCATAGGATATATGTGCTATATCCTGCAATAATATAAAATTTTATATAAAAAAATAGGAATTTTATATATACGAAGTTGGATTTTGAATCCAAATTAAGAATTATTATTAAATATAGAATTATAGGGTAATGTTGTAAAATTTAATTTAATGAATATAAAATATTCAAAGCTTGATTTTAAATTCCATTTTTGGAACCTATAACATTTTTTCATAAAAAATCACAGAGATGACATGAAAAGATATGGTATAAATATGGAAATACAGTACTTAGGGTTATTTCATTTTTGAACATCAAACTGGGGGAGGTTTGGAACATGAAACATGTTGGCAAGCTTGCAAAGGCAGTCAGTCAGACAAGATGAAAGCAAGTTGGCTACACAGTTTTGTCTCTCTTCAAATTTTAGTTTTTTTGTTTTTGTTTTCATTTATTAACTTTATTTGGAGTTGTTGCATTGCACCCAAAGCAGGCAGAGCTGAGTTGATCTGATGAGCCACACCCACATGCACCCCATCATTAATACAGCTCAGTGAATGGGATTGGGTTTCCACTGCAAATTCTTAACATTTCTTGTTGTCAACTCTCTATATGTATTTATGTTTTTCTTCACTTTCTTCCACCTATCCTTTCAAAAGTAGATAAAAGGTATTGCAAGCCAGTTGGGAAGAGAGATATTTCATAAAGGCAATAGGCTTTTTTTAATCCTTAGATGAAGTTGAAGAGTTCAATAATACACTTGAGAATATGTTTATACATACAACATAGGATGATAATAAAGTCACTACGTTCTCAGGTTTAAAATTTTTCGTTGTTTATGAAAAAAATGAAAATAATACAAATAAAGTTAAATTCAAGGCAAATGGTCTTACGCTATTTTTATACTGCACCATATGCATCCAAAGCAACAACGACAACCTCTACTCAAGAGGGCAGTGGTATATCTTTGGGTTGGAATTGTTACAATTATCGCATTGGTTGGTGTAATTAATGATAATTTATGAATTTGGATTAATGAATACATAAATAATGTAGAATATTTTGATTAGATTCAAACTAATAATTATATTATAATTAGGTCCTATTTTAACATTTAAGTTTATATAGATATTTTATTTTGCAAACTTTTATTTTTGAATCTTTTATAACAGTTTGACCTAATAACAAGTCTTAAGTCTCATTTTATATATATACACTTGTGATTGTCTTATTAAATTACAAGGCTTATAATACACATGAGGAAATGAGAATTTGATAACTTCCTATTAATATTTTATTGCAATTATCCTTTTTTTCTTTATTTTTGCATCCTGGAAACCAAATGGATGTGAGTTCCATAGATAATTATAGAATACATCAAATTCATTATCAAGACATTAAATTAATACTCATGTATGATTTTTCATCCTATCATCTTTTTTGATAAACTAATTTGCTTAAATTCATATACTACGTAATAAAGTAAATGCATCTTATGATTCACTATTCAACTCTTGATCTAATTATTTTTCCAGAATGTCCAATTTTTTTTTCTCATGGTCAATATGAGCTATACATAGAGAAATTAAAGTCCCTTCAACACCTTATCGGTAGCTTGACATGCACCCGTACAAAGACCCCACAGGGGCAAACAAATAAGCATGCATGGCAGCAGTTCATTAATGGATCCATCACCATATAAGAAGTCAATTAAAAATGAATCAAAATTATAGGTACTTAATTAAATGGAAATAAATTATATAGGGCATGAAATCTCAAAATTTGCTGCAATTATAAAGAATTATAAATTAATTTAACTTAAAAATAAACTTATTTTTATAATTTTGACACTCACAAGTCTCACAACACCTTCTCAGGAAAGGTAGAATTTATTGCCCTAATTACAATTTTAAAACTTACGCCATATACTGTAATATGTTGAGCATTAAATTTTTTTCCTAATATAGTAATTACTTTGAAACATTTTTTTATTATTTGATTATATTATCATATTAATAAAAATAGCTAAAATTCTTTTATTGTTTATAAAAATTGTTAATCATTATTGTTATTTTTGAATAACATATCATTTTTTTATTCAAAAAATATTTACACTAATAATGAATCAAATTTAAATTTCAAATTTTACCAAAAGAATTTAAATTCCAAATACAAATATTCCCTAAAGTCATTATAAATGTAGACATGTATATCGACTATAAAATTTACAATCAATTAAATGATATAGGCGTCTCAATTCATACATCGATAGCAATTCTCATCTTATAAAATTTTTTAATAAATATGCAAGGAAAAAAAACATAAATACAGATGAAATAATCATAATTTTTTTTGGGTAATGAAATGAAGAATTAAAGGCGTTATCATTTAAACTTATTTTATTTATTGGTATTAATCACAATAAATGCTTGTAATCTATCAATTGTCTAAGTAAAATAAATACAATAAATAAACGCACATATTATTTTACTTGCAATTTTTCACTTTGATTGAATTCAATTTATTTTATGTTACAATAAACAAATGCACATGTCGTCCTACTTGCACTTTTTTCACCTTGAGTGAATTCAACTCATTCCGAGAAGAGATGGGATTTGCTTTGGATTCTCCTTAAAAATAAAGCATCTTTTTTTTGGGAAGTTTTTCATAAAATTTTATCTTTTTATAAAATTTTGTAATTTTTTATAGAGTTATCAAATATTTTTATGTTATAAATATGATTATCTCGGTTTGTATGAAAAAATTATAAAATTTTGATAGAAAAGTTGTAATCATATAGTTTAAATACTTGCAACTTTTTATAAAAGTTACAAATTTTACCAAACGCAACTCTCAAAAAGGATAACCCTAATATGTATTATATTAAATTAACAAGTATAATTCCAATCAGAATGTCATTTTTCTAGTAAATGCAAAATACTCAATTTAGATTTGGAGTGATTGGACTTTACTCCTTCCAATTAAAAAAGCTTGAAAATGCTCTTAACATTATACAAAATTTAAAATTAATATTTATCATCTACTTAATTAATTATTTATTAAATTATATACTTTTTAAGAATTTTAAACAAAAACTATAATATTATGTTAATTTATCTTATCATTTTTTCACATAATTTCTATGAGATATAATAAATAAAAATTAAATTAGATATATAAAATTTTAATTAAATACTAAAAAATATGTTAAGAAATTATATTAAAAAATGATGTGATAAATTATATACAATAATACTATGCTTTCTTATTTAAAAAATTATATAATTTAATAAAATTGATAATTTAGTGATTAATGAATGTTAATTCAAAGTTTTTTATAATTTAAAACTATTATTTAAAATTTTTCAATTTTTTGTAATGATACAAATAATAATACTTAACATACATATGTGAGATTCTAAATTAAGAAAATAAAAATTTTAAAACAATGACGAATGTTACTATATCATTAATAGTGCCAATTAAGTCTTCAAATTTTAGAGATCAAAATCTAATTATGTGAAAATTAAAAATGTATTTTATATTTTTTTTGGGCAATTGGTAGTAGGTCCCCACCTTTGGGCCAAGTGAGCCACCATGTTGGGTTAGAAATAAGAATGTCAAGATCTCAATAAATGCATTCTGTTCATATACCGCGTTATTTCGGGCATTCTTCTGCCAAACAAACAAGGCGTGAGCTGTCGGCTTGGATGACGCCATCTCTTCTCGGCTCGGCTTCAGGCGGTCTCCGCCCAGCTTATGATGTGGGCCCCACCACGACTTCACTGCTCCAATCATATCGGTCCACACGTGAACTCATCACCCTATTCGCACATGGCTTGCATCCATTGGCTGTTACCGGGACGACCACGTGGGAAATCGAAACATGGGGGCTAACTGGGACCATATGATCAAAGTCCGATTCTTCAAATAATTTAACATTATCCTGTGGATACTCCCTAGAACTATAACATATTATTTCGATGTCGACGTTTTGCAATCAAACTATGGAGTAAAGCTCACGCGCAATTGGATGTTATTCGTAAGGAATTTCAAATAAAACAATAAAAAAATCGATTTGAATTTAATTTTAAATATATTAAAAGTAAATGAGTCAAATATAATTAAATAATGTTTGGCTTAATTTGTGGGAATGGAAATGAAATGATATCGATTAAAGGAAAACAAAAGAAAAAAAGTGTCACTTTTTAAAATTATTTAATTTAGTTAAGGAATAGAATTACATTACTTATAATTTTATTTTTTATTAATTAAGGAATGAACAATAACAATAACAACAGTAACAATACTATTATTTGTGGCAACAATGACAATTATAGCTTTAATAGTGATAGCGTTGACAATGATAATGCAACAATGATAATAATGATAATGATAACAGTGACATGACAATAATAATCATAATAGTGGTAATAATAATAGTGATAGAGTGAGTAATGTAATAGCGATAAACATAGTTATGGTGAGTAGCAAGAGTGGTAATACTAATAATCGTGATAGTAATATTTGTGGTAATAGTAGTAAGGCGATGGTAGCCGTAATAACAATGGTGATAGCCACTGAAAGGATAATAGTAAAATTGATGGGAATAATAATAATAGTAATAATGATAAATAAGTGTTTTTCTATTTTCATTAGATAATAATTTAAAACCTTAAGAAAATGAAGATAATCAAATGATAAAATTTATTAAAAGTAAGTAAAAACAACAAAATTTCTATATGTGAACAAAATATTTAGAAAGAAAATCGATTTTCTAATTCCATTTTTAATCCCTTAAAATTTTTTAATCAAACACCATCTTAATATGTAAGATGAGCTTGAATTTTATATTATTCATTTTAAGTTGTTTGCATATTTAAGTGAAATTACTAAAAAAATTTGATTTATATTATATATAAATCATAAAGAAATTAATCATATTAATTATTAGTAAGGTTGCACAAGGAAATGTGACATTTTTTGTTGAAATAATTAGTTTTTTTTAATATTTGTTACATTCTTTCTATTATATATAATCATTGATGTTATGCGATAGATATATAGATATTTTTTATAGATTGAATAGTAATAAAATATATATATTGTTAAATAAAATGAAGTAAAAAATTTTGATATTTGATTTTCTTACAAAAGATTAGTTTTCATATGTTTAAATTTAGATAAAACAATAAACAATATAAGTAAGGTTGTATAAATTTGTTTTTTACTCAATTTAAAAAAATTCTTAGTAGTTTTAAAAATAAGTTTTTTATTTTTTATCATGTGCTTAACTAAGCACTTTTATTTGTGGATGATTCATAAAATAACAAACTATGTGTGTGTATAAATGATTTGCACAATTTTGAAAATAGTATTAAACACCTATCTCGAAAATAAATACTAAATAGGAGATGTGATCTAAAGAAGTTTAAACACTATACTAAATTTTTTATGTCCAATTCTCCTTGTCATGTCAATGTAAAAAAGAAAGAAAGAAAGAAAGAAAGAAAAAGAAGAAGAGGATTAGAAACTTGATTAATCACTAGTATTCGAGATAAACTTGAAAACCAAACATCAAAACCACCAAAGTTCTGTTTTGCAGCCTTGACTCAACTTGAAATTATATCACCAGATTAATGCAAGGAATGCTTGCATAGCATATTTGATTATATCTATCCAACAAATTTCATTCTTGCATTGTAAAAAACATGGTTTGGAAAATTAGAGCAGGACTCAGCTCAATAGAAAAAACATTTTCAAACTCAAATGAATTTTATCTATTAAGACAAAGATTTAAATCTTGAAGATAATATTTATTGAAAAGAAAGAAATCCTTAACTTGTAATTCTTGAGGGTGGTTTCTACACCTAAGGTTTCACCGAAAGAAGAATGGGCCAATCAAATTGATGAATAAACTAGATCTAGTTGACTCTTGGAACCAAAAATTAGTGTAAAAATTAATAAACTAATCATAAATCAATTAAATTGTGCAGATCAATCATGATTGGACATTTGAATTAGTTGCTTTCTTTTTTTTATTTTTTTAAAATGTTTTCACTTAATCAAAAAACATTGTTTTATTTAATATTAAAAATATACTAAAATCTCATATAATCAAATATAACCTACATATTTTATAAACAAAAGTTACCAAATAAAAAAAATGATTCGATCATAGTTTAATTTAATAATTTAGTAATATTTGAATTATAAACTTTTGAGACTATGGACCGTCTAGTAGTATTTGAGTTCTTTTTTTTACATATTTACTTGCACAATTCTAAATTTCTTTGATGATTTTATTATTTTTAATATATATGTATATATATATATATATATATATATATATATATATATTATATTTTAATATAAATTTAAAATTTTAATTTAATCTTGATTTAATTTCAATCAAATTATTAGATTTTGAACCGTTTTCTTTTATGGTATAGTGATTTATCTAATTTTTAAAATATTAGTGAAATTATATATATATATAGTTTCTCATTTTGAATGTTTTCTTTTTTCTTAGGAGTAAATTTTTAATGTTTATTTTGATCTTGAGACAAAATTGCATATTTTCATTTTAGTAGTCATTTACTCTGAGATTGGACGTTCTTAGTTTTTTTTTTCACTACATTTAAATTTAAAAAAAAAACTTTCATCTTATTTAGATTAAAAACTCGTTGTAATTCTTTTAAGATGATATTTCCATCATTTTTGTCTTTCATTAAAATAGGAGTGGAATTGTGTTGAGTTGAGTTTTAACTTTATTGAATATAGTTTATTTAAAATAATACAAATTCAAACTAAATTTGATCTTGATTCAAGTTTAAATTAATATATTTTTATTAATTAAATAATAAATATATTTTTTAAAAAATATAATAAAAATTATAATTGAGTTGTTCACGAAGTAAATATTTGACTAAGAATTTAATTGAATTAAACAATTATCAAGAGTTGTTTAATTCAAGTGCTACTAGATAGAAAATTTTAATAATTAAAATGATTTAACACTATTACTTCTTATATAGATATTTAAATATTGACATATTCCAATAAATCCATTCTAATTTCCAACCTACTCTAATAATGTCATTCTCCTAGACAATAAAAGCATTAAGGTGCTTAAAAATAACTTCATCCTTCTAAAGAAAAGAATATTAGAGTGTTTGAAAGCAAAGTTTAAGAACTAAATTAGTATTAATTTTTTAATGAGAAGTACAATTCATAGAAATTTTATGTGATGGGTATCAAAACAAAAGTTTAATCTATTATATAAATCCACATCTATTGCCTTGCTAATGGGAGGGCTTATTTTTGTTGGAAAATTAAAAAAAAATGAGGTGAATTTTAAGATGCCCTTAGAGGTTTGGTATCCGGGGTAGTGTGGTAAAATACAGATTATTGGATAAGATTATTTAAGGGCACCTTAGCAAGCACAAAAAAATGAAGACATGTACCAAAAGATAAGGGAGTAGAATGGCTTCTATCATGTCAAGTCTATCATATTGCCAATTTTGGAGGAAAAAACAAACTCGAAAAGAAATGGACAAATTAAATATGACAACAACATTGCAGCCTTGGACCATCAAGGGATAGGTCTCTTCTATTTATTGAAACCCATCATCTCTAGAATGGCCCAATTCAAACCCAATCTTATTATTCTCAAATCCCTCTTAAATGGGTTTTCTAATTAACTACCATTAAGTAACTATATGGCCCATTGCCAGCTCTTGCATATCTCATGACACACTCCATGATTTCCAAAACATTCATTGGCTCTAAGCATAGAAAATGGAATGGACATGTCGGCAGAAGATAAGGGGAAAAAAGTGCGGGACCACCTTTTCTTGAAGGAAGATTTTCCACCAACAATGACTTGTCATTTTTCCATCATCAATAACAATGATCTCTTACTTTTTTTTGCATGCATGAACCATAGGCTTGTCACATTCATTGGCCTTAGCACAACAACTGAAATGAAAGCACCCAAAGGACCCTCTAATGGGGACTTCATCACTTTCAAAACAAACCATCATCTCTTCATACCTGAATCCGGGATCATCCTCACCGCAAAGATGTCTTTATGGAGACATCAATTATTAAGTAGAACGCCGAGGGGTGGGGGATGGTGAACAATAAAGAGGGAATTCATGTTAGAATTTTTCATGACAATGGAATTAATAAATTAGAAATTAAATAAAATGCTAAAGTATAATATTTCATTAGTGATAATAAAGATGAGTTTTACAATAATATTTAGGTTCGATGTAATTATTGAGTTGATGAAAGTTAGTGATTGGTTTATAATCCAATTCAAATATTTTTTAACAGAATTTCTACTCTTGTAATTCTAAATTAAAATAAATATTGTTTTGTACAATACTTGGATGGTTTACCCCTAATTCAATGAAAAAGTTAGTGTTGGTAGAAGATGTGAACTTGTGTGCAAGAAATTGAAGATTGTGATCGGTGCATCCAGATCATATAGTTCCTCTTACAATATTTATGATTCATTTTATTCAGAAAATCATGAATTTAATTAGGTTAGTTTTATTTATAATATTATTCATAATATTTGCTATTTTTATATAGTTTGATCGGACCATTTCATATGAAATATTCATTAATTAGTATTAGAGTCACAAAATTGTATAATTATGATTGGGTTATATGCAAATTTGAGAAAAATACTAAAAAATGATAAATTTATCCAAATGAAAATTATGCTATGAATTATAAATTATTCATAACTTTGTTCTATTTCAAATCTTATATTTAATTATAAATATATAATTATTGAGTGTCAACTACATGTAAATTGTTTGTTAAATTTAGCATATGATTTATCCTGTGTAATTTGTGTATAATTTTAGATTAATTCTAGTATGTCTATATACATATCTATTCCTGTGTCTGCGTGTGTTTGTTGTGTTGATATATATATATTATAATTTACTTAATTTTATAGATGTCTATTTGTCAGAAATACGTTAATATTGATACAAATTATATTTATAATCAATAATTAATAATAATAATAATTAATTTTTGGGAATAAAAAAGTCGTTGAACAAGCGCAAAAGCACTCGCAAAAAGACAAGTAGGTTCAGATGAGGGTGTTTATGTCCTAAACATTGAATCCCAGCCACCAACAAGAACAAAGTTGATGAATTTTAAGAGTTCACAAGTTAATTCCCAGAAGAGAATTAAATGAGACTTCAATTGATGTCAACCGTAAAGCAAGCCTGTAATTTATGCAGAGTACCCCAAAAGGTTACTAATTAACTACTTCCTTTCCTTGAGATAATTTTTTAGGGCACATCACAAATATAAACACACATCAAATTCATAATTTTTTAAAATATATGACATAATAGTATGTTAACAGTAGATTTATCTAATGATGAGTGTATTTGATAAACAGCGAATTCATTGTTATTTTTTACGTTTAATCGAAAAATGGCTGTTTGATTCTATTTTTAAAACGTTGCAAAAGCGAGCGTTTTTGATCAAATAATTATTTGATCGAAAATTATTATTTGCCAAATGAAGCCTATATATTAAGGCACAGTAAATTTTTCCTTTACTCTAAAATATGAAATAGAAACAGAAGCCACTCTACAATCTCTGTTTCCTAAAATCAAGGGAAGCCACTGCTTAAGAGGCCTTTATCCAACGCCGACAACTAGAGTTGGCTCTATCTCCAAGCTCCTCTCCAATGAGGTAATTTTTAAGACATCTTTTTATAAGGTACTAATAAAGGTAAATTATTAGATTTTATTTAGTATGTATAATATTATATAAATTTATAAATTTGGACCGTTGGATCCTGACGTCACTAATGTATGCTGGTCTCTCCCTTCTTGTAATGTCCTACGATCATGATCGGAGGGTCACATATACCGAACAACAATGTACCTAAGGATATCACTTTGTGCATTGTAATCCTCGTTGCCAAAACAAGGAAACTGCAATCCTTCCTAGAAAGGCATGCGATTTTTAACTGATTTTTTGTTTTAGAAGTGGCCAAATTGTGATTAATTAAAAAAAAAAACAATGAGTGGCTATGAAAAACTGTTCTTGACTTTGCTCTGATTAAGCTAAAAGCCAAAGAATGCATGTGAATTGTGAAGAGACTTGGTCACTCTTGCCTCCAAGTTTACTCTTAACCTTGCTTTTTACACAATTTATTATTATTATTATTATTATTATTATTATTATTATTATTATTATTATTATTACACGTGTAAATTAATATGGATGAATTCTAAAATATTTCTAAATTTTGAAATTCAAGATAATATGATAATTTCTAAAATTGTTATTTTAAAATTATTTAATTATATTTGTTAAAATAAATAATTTTAACTAAATAATTTTAAAACTTGTTACATAATCATAAATTTTGAAATTCTATGGATATTGTAGCAAGTAACAATATTATTTTCAAAATTGTTCCGGGCAATTTAAAATTAAAAAAAATGCAAACTATGCCAACCGAGCACTGATCCCTATTTTGATCTTGTTCTTTTGAGTTTCAAATAGTTATATTTGCACAATTCACTATTTTACATCTCTTTCACATCTTGCATGTATAAAATAATGTATTCAAGTTATTTCGGTCAATTTTAAAAATAGTTTTAAACAAAATCATGTGAAAGTATTATAAAAAACTATAAGAAGTTAGATTAAACAATTAGCATTTTCACCCCAGTCCTTCCGAATAATTCTCAAGGAACTTAATTTGCAATTTCACACTTTGGGTCTTATCCTGTTCGAGAGTTCTTTCCAATATGGCAGGATAGGGTCACCGATTAGAATGGGCGTACTGCAGGCGTGTGATTCCACAAGGAAAGTAGGGGCGTCAAGCTCAAATCCACCCGAATTCATTACAAGTTTTGATATATATAAATTCTTTAAAATTAAGTTTATTTTAAATATAAATAATATAAATTAATTTATTATAAATCTTAATTTATTATAAATCTAATTTATATTCATCCAACCCCTAGATTCACGATTAAAATTTGCAGACCGTTCCTTATTCACTAGAAAATTTGATTAATTTAAATATTTTAAAATTAAATTCATTTTAAATATAAATAATACAAATCGATCGTTATTCGTCACGGATCGTTTGTTTCACACTGGGGAAGGAAGTTCTTGTCAAATGGGGTATTTCTTGATTAATTTCTAGATAGGCCCACAATGTGCACTTCTCTTTTGCTATTTTTTTTATCATTTTTTTTTTTGTGTTGATGATGATCTCTTCTGGATAGTTCTGTGCTCTTGCTAAATCTATCTTGTGGGGATACATCCTTTTGTTTCACTCTCACTTCTACTGATTGACTTTTTACCTCATCATATTTATGATGGCCATTCCTGTCCTATTTGTTTATTGATGATTTGTAGCTCATCTTTTGACAATTTTTGTGTGCAGTGCAATTTCGTGCTTTTTTTTTTTTTGCTTTTCTGCTAAAAGCACAAATCATGATAATTGAATAATTTTGAGTTCATGCCTTTTCTCTCATTTCTCAAGTGTTCCTCCCCTATTAGTGAACTTCAATGAAAGAAAAATATCTATTTCTTAAGTGTTAGCAATTTAATGATGCAATAATATTTTATATTATTTTAAAAAATTTATTCTCTATTATGTTTATTAATATATAAAGGATTCAGAATTTTACATACATTTAATAAGTGATTTATCATTTTTACCACTAAAAAAATTGTTTTGTTACCTTTATCATTCTTGAGGACTTTACTGTTGTTGAACTTCTAGGGCCTGAAGTTTGAAATTTTAAAAATTTACTTTATGCTTTTTCCCAAAAAGGTCATATTTAATTTTTAAAAATATTAAGAAATTTTTGTATAAATTTTAATTTAGTTCTTTTAAACAAATTTTCTTACGTCGCCTCTTTTGACACTTGACATATTGTTCGCATGATAGGTAAATATTCCCATGCCAATATAGCATGAAATTGTTGTTGACTCACTGTATGTATACGTGACAATAAGTTGAGCCATTAACTCTAAATTTACAAGTCTTCTCAATGTATATTAAAATTATAAATGAATTTCTATTATTCCAAACGGCCTATTTCTATTTATTTGTGTGTTTACAGTAATATAAGATATTGGAGTGAACTAAGCCTTAAATTGGTGCACATATTTCTATATAGAACTTTTATTTATATTCTTTTCATTTTTCAACAAGACATGGAAGAAGATTCAACATTTATGAACAAAATGGCTCTCTATGAACAATTCAGCACACCTCCTTTAGGTTTTAGCATGTATATCAGTATCATTTTTCCTCTTCCGGTCAGAAACAATTGGCGGGCTTATTCGGTGTCTAGTCATGTGAATCAAGAAATGTTTTTTTTAGGTTTTTGCCTATATTGATATCCTTTTAGATTGACATATGAAAGGTTGTTCCATATATGTTTAGATTTAAAGTTAGGGGAATAAACTCTACTTGGTTTGTAGTAAGCAATGAATCCTGATGTTATTTGTGTTCCAAATAAATAATCTTATACTTAGGCATGTAGTCAACAGTAGAAATGTTGCAAGGCTGCATAGCTGTACGGAGTTGATTTAGGCTTTCCGTCCAATAATAAAATCACTGTGGCGAGAGCTATGTAATTTTGTCAAGAGAAAGTTGAAAATAAATTAAATTTATGTAATTTTATTGTTTCATAACAGTGCAATGAAAAGAAAAGATGGTAAAATTTGTAATTTTAATATTAGAATTAGCTATTATAAAATGTAATTTTTTTATTTTTTTAAAATAAATTTGGGTTAGGCCTTTCATGTTATTCAAAAACGGTAAACCCATTGGACTTATCTTATATGCAAGAGCCCACCACTTTTTTATAAATCTCATATATAAACTTTTATAACGAGTTTGATTTACTTGATGGGAGACTAAATCTTTTAAAATATTAATCTATTTACAACACTTCCTAAGTGTCCCGAAAAGGGGGTTGATGATTGGAGGGAAGGGGTCATAATGTATTATTGTTAGGAGGTTCTCAAATTGTCTGTATAGAAATAGCGCGCTTGCAAACAATTGTCAACTTGGTAGCAAAGAACGTCATGTAAAGGGATGGAAAATGGTGCACGGTGCTATTAGTGGATAGTGAGAGCTAGTGGTGGATCCGGTCAATTGACATTGCCACTGGATGATTCAAGCACCCCGTAGAAAACATTCAACTTGAAATTCTAATTGTAGTATGTAAAAGTGACCGAGAACTAATTAGAATATATTGCCATTTCTTCAGCAGTCAAGCAAATTGACCAACCCACTAAAGGTCTAATGGTTCTGATAATCACCTGTCTGCTGATGAGAACAATTCTGCCATTTTGTACCCAAGCTAACGTAATATGTCAAACAATATGAGACAGAGTCAGATGATGTTACAAACTATCACTCTTTCTATGCTATAGAGTTACAGAAAAGTACAGCTAGTAGTTTATCCAATAGGTTAAAAAATGTGCTTCTTGTGCCTCCTGTGGCACCGACATTTTGCTCATCAGTAGATCAGAACACACAGGTTGGCAACCGTCGGCCGTGAGTTGTCAAAGCTCATCCTCGCAATCCAAGATCAGCAACTGAATCAGCCATCCGGGCAATTAGGTCAATACAAGACGAAAAGAAGCATTTTGTGAGCAGCCTAATTTAGAGTCAAATAATTGTGGAAATATTTCAATTTTTTTTAAAAAATTGAAAGTTTGGGTTGGGGGAGCCCCTCCAATCCAAAATCAGGATAAACATAAGGCTCGTTAGAATTTATAGATTATCCACCAAAAAAAAATGATAATGAGATTCAAATTAAAATTTTTTAATTAGAAATGCATGGTAACTGTATTCAGACCTAAAACTTTTGAAGTAGAGGTGTTTTGTTCCAAACCACTTAAGCCAACCTCCATTGGTAGTTAGTAATTTAAGTAATTGAAGCATACGTGGTCAGAAACACAAGGAAGTTTGATTGGTAATGGCAGTTAATAGACCACTTTTTATATCCTGCCATTCACCCTCCACGTATGGAGATGACCCTTTGTAAATAAAACAAAATTAGAGATAAATAATTAAAGGACGAAAATATGACTTCCTAAAGACAACTATAAAATCATCATAGTTTTAAAGAGGACAGTTTGGAAATGTTTTGAATAAAAAATTTCAAAAGAAAATAATTATAGTAAAATACTAACATAATAATATACTAATACATCATTAAATCTAGCTATTAATTATCATATAATATGCCAAATTCAAATTTTAAAAAAATTAATATATAATTAAATTTAATAATATATCAATATACCATTACATCAATGGCAAACCATAATCTCTTCCATTGCAAAAACATAAATAAATTCTCTCTTTTTATTCTCTATTTAAAAACTTATAGTCCATAAAATATTTTGGCACAATCAATTATATGCAGTAAGAAGACCCTGTTTTTTTTTGGATGATAGAGGCAATTTTTTTTTAAGAAATGATAATTCATTTAACATATACATAAAATCTTGATTTCAAACCCAGAATATAAAAACTATAGTCCTTAAAGTAACATGAAATGTTATTCCACTACTAAAGACGTCAACTTAACATTTTTGTTTATTAAAACTATTTATCGGCAGATGGTCATGAGCTCAAACCCAATACTTTATGATAAGTAACTTGTCAGGCCTAATATTTAAAATATAAAATAATAATTAAAAAAAAAGTGGACTCCAACACAAAAGGCGCGTCTGCACCATGTGTAAAAAATATAGAAGCCATGACCACAAAGGCAAGAGAAATAACTTGAATCTGTGAAGTGTAAGGCAGACGATCCTCTAAGTACAGGGCAACTCATTGTTACACAAAGTGAACTTCCAAATTCAATTGAGAACTTAAACTATTCGTCTAGGTAATCTGATCAGTCCTCCTTAGCCAAGAACTCCACATAACACAAGCTGGATTTACTCTTCAGATTCAAACACCCCTCTTTTGCTCCCTTACCCGGCAAGACAATTCACTGCACAGATCTTGCAAGCATTTGAAAGAATTTGAAATGAATGTGATTTGCTTACATACAACTTGAATTCTGCTAATCCATCTATCTAAGCCCCAAAGGTTATGCGATGGAGGGGCACCTCAAGCTTCTTTGACTATGCGTGATTTAAAAGGTAGGATAATTATCTAATAAAAATTTGCAAGGCATGAACCAACCCTTTGTTTCCATCCATTTGCATGAACATAATCTTGCAAGAAGCATATCCAAACTATCTTGAAACAATGAAGCCAACCAAACATGTGTGACAATCTGGTCATACGAAGCTCTAGTCAGGGGAAGCTAAACATGTCATAAGTCACACCTCCCAGGACAAAGTTATGCCATCGTCTCCATCTATCACCTTTAAGACCCAATTGTGACTCCCACATCAAGCCTGGTGTTCCCTGAAAGACAAATCAAAAACTTTGGACTTTAAACGACACAAAAGAGAACAAACAGTAAATTAAAATTTCAATCCAGTCGTTTACTCTGCATTTGTTTTGATGACAAAAATTGCAGTTGCAGTTTGCAGATCAGGAAAGTTCGAGCAGGGAAACACATTCAACATGAGGTGTGTGTGGGAACATGTCTACCGGGTGCAAACTTTTCAGCTTGTAACATCCTTCTATATTCTGCTCAGGCTACAAAAAATTTACACGTCAGGTAGTGGAATTTCATAGAACAAGATCTACGGAGCTAGTATATAATATGACATACCACACCATGACAGAGATAATCAAGGTCACGTGCACATGTGGCAGGATTGCATGACACATAGACTATGCGAGGCACCTTAAGGTTTACCAGGAATTTAATCAACTTCATGTGCATGCCTGGACGGTTTGGATCTGCATCAATAGTACCAGCAAGTATCCATATTATGCTTAAGTCACACAAAAACATAAAATAGCTTGAATGACATCAACAGCCAAGGTTTTTTAAACAAGGAAGTTCAAAAAAAATAAATAAATAAATGATGAGACTAAGTAACAAAACCTGAAATGACAATGTCAGGCTTAGGAAAATTGTTCCCAAAATTTTCATCAATTTTATTGAGATCCCCTTGAACAAATGTTGCATTTTCAATGCCATTTATCTTGGCATTTAGATGGGCATCTGCAATGGCTTGAGGAACTACTTCATAGCCATAAACATGTCTGACACTGAGAATTTGAACACCATAACAAGAATATTTCAGTGCATTGTTCTGCCCAAACCACAAAAACCAGATAAAGTTAACAAGACTACCTTCTTGCAAGTGTCAGACCTATGGTGCCTGTCCCACAAAACAGGTCAAGGACATTTTCTGAGCCATCTCCTCTGACTCCAGCACACTCTTCTATAAATTTATATAAAACCTCTGCCTAATAGAAACCAATTATGCTTATCATCATTGATAATCTCCATGATAAAATTAACAATGACATATGGGTAAATAGTTTCAAATTATCTTAACTGTTAGAAGCAATTCTGAATTTTTTGGCTTATTGCATACCTGATGAGTGTTTGTTTGAAAGAAGGAGTTTGCTGATATTTGGAATGTAAGGCCTCTTAAGGTTTCTGTAATGCTGGATTTCCCATACAAAGTGTGTTCTTCCTCCCCAACTGATGTGTTACCGACAGAAGTATTCACATTATTCATGACGCTTACCTGTTATTCATGAAAAGGAGATGCTGAATCATATAGAAACCAATATACACATTGATCGTTGGAACAAGTCAATGAGCTCGGTTTTAGTGATGATTAAAGTTCAATATAATTGTTGCCTCAAAACTGCATTCACAAACTAATGAAGAAACCATAAGAGTGCAAAAAAATTTTTGGGGCAATATCCAATAACTTCATTATAAATGCAAGGTATTCACATTTAAAAATGTTTCCATCTTATCAAAGACTTTGTCAGTAAAACTAAAATGTGAATCAATTTATTAAATCCTTAGACACTCCTTCCATGCCTCCATAGATTGCCCTTAAAGTCCAAAGGAGGCTTAAGTAAGCAAATTGAAAGTTAAGTAACAAGTACAGCAGAAGAAAGAGGTATCTCTGAAAAAAATGTATTTAAAATCTTAAGTACCAACCACTTCAGGAAACACAGAAACTTTATCAACTAAGGGCTTGAGCAGCTCTGGTTTGTAGGAAGATGTCACAAAGTTGACCATAACCTCGGGCAGACCAGTATTGACATGTCTGGAACAAAAATCATATGTTATTGTTAGTACTGCAAGAAAGAAGAATAAGAAATTTTCATTTAAAGATCAAGAACATCCAATGGCATGAGTGAATGGAAGGAACGAAAATAAAAAGTATAGGTATTTCCCAACTCAAAGCATTGCCTTCGGCTATAACACTTCCTTTTATTTAACTTATATGGTTAACAACCCTTCTATCAGAAAATATGTGATCATGCCAAGGAAGTCATCCTCTGTTATAGTATGTAGTCATATATGTGCAATTTAACAAAAAAAAGTAAAGATACATAGTTAAAAGTTCAAGTCTCTCATTTGTTTGATTCAGCATTTTTCTATAAGCATTTTTCCTGTTGATTTTCAATACTCAGAACTACCCAATCACATTTAGACAATAAATTAGCTGAGCCTAGCTATCAGTTGCAAATAGCCATATACAACATCAAATTTGTTACTGTCCACTACTACTTATTCTAATTCCTGCACCAATGAAAATAGATTTGTTTTTCCTCTAACTGAACTTGCTTACAGAAAACATGACTCTAGCCTATCGATATGCTTGTGTCATGGAATATATAATTTGAAAATCATTCATTAGTATAAATACAAGAATTAAAGTTTCCACATGTACATGAAACAAAGAAATCATCTATTACAGGATATAAAAGATATACCTTCCAGTTCTTAGCATCAAATGCTTTAGAAATCCCGAGTGTGAATGAACATCATAAGGACAAAGACCAAGTTCTGGGTCTCTCCAACAATCTTGGATAGCTGCAAGAACCTATCAAAATTTCCGGTCAACACAACAAGATGACATCACTTCCAATAATCAGTAACATCCAATACCAAACCAAATGAAAAATGATCCCGTAGCTTATGGTCACAAACAAATTGCTACAAGAATTACATTCAGATATTGACATAAAGAAAATTATAGCAGACCTTCCACAATCCAAAATCCAAAATAAATACATAAAATTGCACACTAACTATCCACACTATTAATGCCAAGAAAAGGAACAAAACTTCATACCTGATTGGCTGGATCAGTTTGCAATAAGCACTTGTCAACATTTAGAACTTTATCAAAAAAACCAGGAGCATGCAATCCTAGTGCATGGTTTCCGCTACCGTTAGGTCTGTCATGCAACAATTCTCTAGGTAACCACTTGTGTGTACCAAATGAGAATTCCATCTGCAGGAGCAGGAATCCAGAACCAAATATGAAATTGCAACTGTAAGCAGATATCATTCTTAAAATTAAAAACTTAAAGCAGAAACAAATTCCAGAGATTGCTAACAAGTCAATGTCTTGCAAACTGATAGTCATTGGTCAAAAATCAAAAGCATCACAGTTACCTGCCCTGTGGTTAATGTTTCCAGGACAATAAGGACAGTATATATTGCGTGCCTTTTTAACAACCATATTATGTTTTATTCTCACGATTTGTGTTTTTTAAGTGGGGAAAAAAAGAATAAACACCCGGCATATCTTTTTCCTCATCAGTGTTTTCTCTTGTACTTAAAAGGCATATGCAGGACTGTACAATGAAGCTTATAAGTCTCCAATATAATGCTTAATGCTTGATTACTATATCAACATCAAGTTTTGTAGCTTTTTTGGGAGAAAAATCACCATAACAGCGATAATGAAAAACACGTAAACTAATTTCTTTATAAAAGGCCACCAAATTAATAGCCCTAAAAAAAAGGGTTAAAAATGCAACTTTCAGTTAACGCGTAATATAACAGGACCTAAGACAGTGCTAACCTTATTTCTATAGTGAAACTGAATATCACACGGAACAATAGGCTTCATAATGCCTTGGGACTCAAGTTCCTTCTGAGAAAACCTTCCAACGTGTACCACCAACTCGTGGACTTGCTCCTCCTTTGCTCTCAGCTGAGCCTCATAAGACAAATTTTGGGTCTTACATCCTCCACAATAAGGAGCATACTCACAAGGGGCATCCACAATGTCCCAAGGAGGGGATATCGTTTTTACCTTAGTCACCTGCACTGCTCGACCGAGTCAAAACAAAAACGCCAATAACAAATAGAGAACCCAAAAATTATGAAAGTTCAATTTTTTACTCTCCATTTCCAAAACCAAATAAAACCCAGAAGCTAATTTCAAAAACTAAGCAAGACTCAGAAATTACCTCAGCATAATTTCCCTTTTTGCGAGTCACACGGCCAAGGAAACGCTCACCGGGGAGTGCCTGGTCGCACATGACGACGAACCCAGTGTCAGTCACCTTGCAGAGACCCTTCCCCTTGAAAGCTAAGGATTCACAAACCAATTCCAGTGTTTGGCCACGCTTTGGGAAATAGGAAGTAGGCTTGTTAGTTTTGGCAGTATCGGGCTGGTTTTGCTCCAAGTCTTCTGCGAGAGAGTAAGAGATAGAGGAGAGAGATGATGAAGCTCCAAGCTTTCGAATGCGGGGAAGAGTAGTGGTCAAGTGCCTGAAGCATTGGCTTGGTATGGTGGCCATAATGGCAGTTAAGCACCAGCAACAGATAGAAGCAGGAAGTTGAGGGGTGGGGTGGGGCGGGGGGGCCAGCGAATGGAGTGCTTGGGTTTAAGGCGCTTTGGGATAAGAGAATGGAAATTACGACGTTTTTGAAAAAAAAAATAGTAGGTAAATCCCATTTTTTAAAATTAATCTTGTCTTTAGTATCTAAGAATTATAATTTTTTATCTTAAATAGTTTAAATTTGATGAGACAAAATTTTGTTAAAACTAGGTCATAATTATGATTATTGAAATAAAAATTAGTTGGGCTAAAGTAATTTCTAATTCGGAAGGAGAAATTCATTAAGATTTTATTTGGTACACCATATAAAATTTGATAGTATAAGATAGACAATACAATTAAATTTTATACAATATTTATAAAGTTTAAATAATTTATATAACTTATCTAAAAACTTCATCTTATACGTTTAATTTTGTATCTACTTACTAAGAGAGACATTTAAATATAGTATTAAGATAAATATTAAATTATTAAAATTAATTATGTCCTTATCTCCCTCATTTATTAAAAAAATAATTTTTCACATTTATAAAAAAAATTCATTTTGTCTCTTTTCCTTTCTCTATAAGGATATTTTTGTTTAATTATTTATTTTTTAAATGTATGTATTCTTATAAAATATGACAACAAACAAAAAATAGAATATTTTTATATAAATTTTGATCTTATACTATTACAAGCTAACCATTATATAGTATACTATTTTATTTTATATAGTATTATATTACACTATCCAATGATCCTTATATTATGCTATATATTGTGCAAAATGAGGCCTAATAATCTAATTCTCAGAGTGGTTATCCATCTCACTTAATGATTCACTAAGAGAGAAAAAAAGAATAGTTTTCAAGTTTGTGTTAAGTGCAAATAATTAAGTTAACTTATAATTTATTGATCTAGATAAACTATACTTTACCATTTAGAAGTAAGAGAGAGAAAGAGTAGTTTTTAAGTTTGTGTTAGGCGCAAATAATTAAATTAACTTATAACTTATTGATTTAGTTGATAAATTATACTTTACCATTTAGAAGTGTTTGAAACACTAATTTGTTTTAAAAAATAAGCTCTTATCTAATAAGTTTTATAAAGTAATTTATAGTTTATAAGTTAATAAATTTTTAAAATTTTTTAAATTCATCCTTATATTTTTAATTAAATGATAATTTATATCATAATTATATAAATAAATATTTAATATATCCTCATTAATTCAACATAAATATATAAAAAATGTAACTAAGCAAATGCATGATGTCATAAAATATGGCTAATTAAATTTTAGGTTATTATATTATTATTTTCAATATTAGATAAATAAAAATTAATTAAATATATAATATCATAAACATAATTAACTAAAATTTAAGAATTATATTATTATTTTAAATATTTTAACTGCATTAATAAAATTTGATCTCAAAATATCAACTATTAAGTATAAATTTTTAATTATTGACTATTAATTAATATATTAACTATCAGTTAATTTCTTAATTACTTACATTAAACAAAAGTTAGGAGATTGAGTTTGTTAGCCAAAATAAAGGGAAAAAAGAGAAAGAATAAGAATGTGTTTAGTGTAATAAATAAGTTAACATATAACTTATTGATCAAAATCAATAAGTTATAAACTATTTTTTAGATGTGTTTAGTATATTAATTTATTCAGAAAAAAAGCTTTAATTTAATAGATTTAATTCTTTCTTGAAACAACTTAAATAAAAGCATATTGTATAAGTTTTGATATTTATAAATGTTATTTAAAATAAGTTAATTTGTGTTTAAGTACATGCTTTGAAAAGTACTTATAATTGATGAATATTTGTTTAGATGTACAATTATTAAAATGTTTATAATTCTTGAAATTACTAAAGTGAATGATGTTAAATACTTGTTATTATAAAATTTTAAATAAAAATATGATTATTTTTATAATTTATAATAGTATTTAAAAGTAAACAATAGTCAAGGTGGTGGGTAAATAATGGATAATGACAAATAACAATCAATGATTATAAGTGGTGACTTTGCAATGGCTAATAATAATGGGTGGTAATAGATAGTGGCCATTAACAACAAGCAACAATAGTGGCCAGGATGGTTAATGGTGGTCAAGGTGGTGGGTGGATAATGAATAATGATAAATGATAATCAATAATTATAAGTGACAACAAATAGTAATCAATAATAATATATGCTAATGGATAGTAATTACTAATAACAAGTAACAATAAGTAATGGATCATTGGTTAATAACAATAGCTAGTGATAGGTAGTGGTCAATTATGTTAGGATTCGAATTAACATATGTAGTAGAATTTTAAATTTTTTTATCCAAAACCTTCCTAGGATCCATGCAAAAGTCATAAATCAGTGTTATGATTTTACCTTATTTGTACTTGTGTTCTTTCTGAACGAATTCTTGAGAGACTAAGATGAATGAAATGCTAGCCGGAAAGTACAGCGTCTCTACAGTATCCATACGGAGTGAACAACGACTTCTCTCCTCCACAAAGCTGTTAGAATTTGTCTCTCTCATTAGGATTAGGATTGAGCATTTTCTGAATGATTTAGGATTTTCTTGAAGCTTATGTGCGTAAATCAAAGTGCTGCCTTCAAATCCTTTTTATAGAACTAAGGCATATCATAATCCTAGTCCTACTAGAATAATGCTTCAAAAAATCATAATCACACTAAATAACTATTATCTTATCCTTATTCTAGAGAGAGTGAAGAGAGATAGGACTTATCTATCAATTATCTAATATTAGATAATTGCATTATCTCATAATATAATTATTTACTATTAAATTAGCATATAATTATCTTATATTAGATAATAAATTATCTCATAATATAATTATCTAATATCTAATAATATAATTATTTGATATTACTTTAAGATTAAATAATTTCACATAATATTATATATATATATATATATATTTTATGAAAAATATATTATTATCTTAATAATAATATATATGCACGAAAATAAGTTTAATTAATTAAATTTTAGTCTAACTAAAATTCAATTAATTATTATCTTATTTCTACTTCTTTATGTGACCTTGTAGGTTCTTATTACATTGATAATGACTCATTTTAGGCCATAGACAGTGAGTGGTATCTAACAATACATCACTGTTACTCAAGTAGTAAGAATGTTTATAATTCGATATTTACCTAATATATGATTAACATTTTACATCATAATCCTTTTTGTAACAATATTCAAATCGAACTGGAGGCATGGAGTGTGTCATCCTTATCAATGTTTAATTTATATTTCTTGATAATGAGTAGAGTTAAAATAAATTATCAATATCAGATATTGATCTAATTGAGTATAACCATGCATTTCTAAGTTTCACTCAATCAAGGGGTCCAAGGATATTTCTCTTTTATACAAGAGTAACAAAATTTTATTTACATCACTCACTTCCCTCTGCATGATTTGTGATACATCCAATCAACGCCCTACTCATCATCTCGATTAAAGGTGACATAGGACAACATCAAAGTGAGTAACTCCTTATGTAGGGAACTGTAATGACTTCAGATCAAATGACTATGTGCATTTATGATCATATGAGAATAACTAATGACACATTTATCCATGCAATATTCGCACAATGGATTAGTCCAGTACATTGTTCACTAATAATGTACTCATGTATTGACTTGATATCAAATATTCATGATTCATAATCATCAGTCATTATACATACTAGTCTCGATGTATTATTACTATCTTTTTCGTAATAATACTTGATTAGGGATATTTTAGGAATAACAAAGTTATTTCAAGGATAATTATTATATTTAAGTTATAATTTTTACAAAATAAAATAAAATATAATATAATAATTATATTGCCAAAAAGAAATATAATACATTATGTAATATTACAATTATTTCTATAATTGACTCCTAGGACACACACCAACAAATTATAATAAGTAATAGTAAGTGATGGTCAACAACAATGAATGAGAGTAAGTAATAGTAAATGATTATAGATAATAGTAGATAGAAATAAATAATATTAGGTAACGCTAGTACGTAATCATTAATTGTAAATGGTGGCAGATGAAGTTAATTGTGATAGATAATGATGGGTTGAAGTGAATAATTGCGGTTAGATTTTATTAAAAGAGTAAGCAAAATAATTTTTTATATCATTAAAATATTTTTATATCATGAAAATCTAGGATACCAACTTCACCATGAACATATTTTAAAAATTTTATGTTTTATTAAAGGTATTAATATAAAAAATAAATAAAAACATTTTTTGATTAAGCATTTTTTAGCTTCTATAAGAGTTTGTTTGTAAACTACATGAGAAAACTTATAAAAATAAATCCTAATTAGCTTATAGGGAAGTAGTGAGCTAATCTAATAAGTTCATTTAAATATTTGTTAAAATTTATATAAGTGCTTATTCCAATAGATAAGCTCAAATAAACTATTAATAAGTTTAGCCAAACAAAGACTTAGAAGGTAGCTTATAATTTATAGTTTATTAATTTTTCCAAAATTATCCACATTATTTTTGTTAATTAATAGCTTATATCCTACTTATGCAAATAAATATTTAATTTATTTTTATTATTTTAAAATAAATAAATAAATATATAATATTATAAAATATAATTAATTAAATTTTAAGTAATTATATTCTAGTTTTAAATATTTTGATTGTATAAATATAATATAATTTTAAAATAAATATTAATTAAATTATTTTATATATCTATTTATATTAACATATTCTTCTATATTAACCATTAATTTTAGTAAATATTTACAATATAATTTGCTAATTTATTAATTAGTAGCTTTCAAGTAATAAATAACAACAATCTTATTAATTATCAATTAACTTATTATTTATATTCATCAAATAAAAGCTTTATTTTGTCATATTAAATGTGTGTTTGACACAATAAATAAATTAATAAGTTATAGGTTAATTTCTAAATGTATTTAGTATACTAGAAATTAACAACTTATAAATATAGTTATTTACAAGTCAAGCTTGACTTATTTAAGACCCGCCTATTTTTCAGGTTGGCCTGTATTTTTTGCAAGCCTTTAATATGGAGTATTTAATCTAGTTCACAAAAGCTCGCTGGTAAACAAGCTGGCTCGTGAGTTTTTTTATTTTTTTAATTTAAAATATTTAAAATTTTAAGTTTTTAAATGATAAAAAATTAAAGTTATTCAAAAATATCACATATTTATTCATTAATAAGTCTTAACACATTTAAAATGTATATATAACCTTAAAAAAAATACTTTGCATTTGTATATAAGCCATAAAATACTTATAAAATTAAAAAATATTATATAAAAATAATTTATGATACAACCTTACATAACAAAAAGCAAAAGAAGGGAGCGTAATTTTGTGTGAATTGAAATTTTGACCTATGTAAAAAAAAAAAAAATTATGTAAGTCGGTTTGACCTATCCTTGAGTTGGCCCATGAATCTTGCAAGATATGTTGATTGAGTCCAAAGTAGCCTGTATTTAAGCAGAACTCTAAAATAAAAATCCAAGTTTATAAAAATTCATGGACAAACTTACTTGCCATGCTTTGTGAACTTTTCCAACATCTCTACTTATAAACTTTTATTTGACAAATTATACAAAATAGTTTATAGCTTATAAAATAGTAACTTATAAATTTTTTTCAAAATTTTCCCTTTTTATTTTAATTAAATAACAATTTATATTCTAATTATGTAAATAAATATTTGATATTTTTTCATTAATTTAATATAAATAAATAAAATATATATAAATGAATATGTGATATCATAAAATATAATTAATAAAATTTTAATTTATTATATTATTATTTAAAAAATAAAAAAAAACTTGTAATGTTATAAACATAATTAATTAAATTTTAAGTAATTATAATCTTATTTTGAATATTTTGATTATATTTATATAATTTAATATCAAAATAAATATAACTTAATTTTATTGATATATTTATTTATATTAATATATTTTTATATTATTTTATATTTTTGAATAATTTTTACTAAATACTTCTAATTCAATTAACTAATTTTTACCTTTTTTAACTAGTTACTAATTAATTTATCCAATATCAAATAATTTATCAATTAGTTGCATTAAAAAGAACATAAATATTCAGCTTGGATTTTTTTTTCCAAAATAATGTCAAATATTAACCATTAACCTTCGGAACAAATATTGGTTGCTTGTACTTCTAGTACATGCAATCCCAAACAGAGCACTTATCACCAAGTCAAAAGGCCTTGTTCATCCTGACATTGGGAGGATAGCAAAATCAGGCGGCCTTTTTATCTTTGTAGCTGCTAAACAAATTCTATCTTTCCCAACATTATTATTTTTGAGGAAAAATTCACCATTATTATTATTATTATTATTATTATTATTATTATTATTATTACTATTCATTATTTGATTTCCCCCATTCATTTATTGGCTATTATCACTCGTCACCACAAATTTGTTGGTGCCATTTATCATTCAATTTCTTTAAAAAAATATTTTTTTTGTGAAAATAAATGAACCAGACAAATACGCAGAATACGTGGTGCTCAAGCAATTGTTTACTTAATTACGATGTCGTTTGTTAATGGCATTGTAATTCTTTAATTGGAAGATGCCATCATCAACACCAACACTTTAAAGAAAAGCAAAACAACAATCTTGCAGAGAACGTTGTATGTCTCACAAGTGTTGTAATTACAATTGGACCAATTTTACATTTTTTTAAATACAAAAATCACACTTTTTTATTTTAGAATAATTGGATATTACTTCTTTAATTTGAAAAACTTAGAATTGAAAATTTAAATTATGCCAACATTTTTAATGGTATAATAACATTTAATGTTGCATTAAGAACTTTATTTCTCTCACATCATGAGTTCAAATCTTCAATTTTATGTGTGTATATTAAATGTATCATCGCTTGTATAATCATAAAAAAAATAAAACCATAAAAAAATATAAAATTGAACCTTGCACTACATTGAAGAAATCTTGCAGGTAGATTTTTTGTTTAGTTTTTATGTTTTATGCAAAACAGGAAATTGAGGATGGCAGCATATTAGACACAAATTAGGATATCTTAAAATAAATGCTTGATCATAAAATCATAAAAGAAAAATGAATAATTTGTGCTGAATATTAGGAAAAAAAAAAGTTCATATCGTACAACTAAGTCTCTTAAAATTGTGATCGTATATAAAAGAAAAATAGAAAAAGTCAATAAAAAGATCTAAAGGAAATCCTTCCTGACGCATAACAAACAAACAAAATGAATTGCTCATTTAACAAATGAGTCGAAAAAAACTCCGGAGCAAATATTAAAAATTCGGGTGCTGAATTCAAAACAATTCTAGCCTAGTTATAGTAAAAAAAAAAAAATACAATACAATTGATTGAGAAAAAAAGAGTTGATTAAAATTTCTTGTTTGATTTTCTCTTTATAAAATTTCTTCAACTTTTGTTGTTTGTAACAGGATAAAAAAAACCTACATATATTTCATATAGATTTGTAACTAAATTGCATAAATGGTTGTGTTGTATTGAAAGATAATGTAGTAAGTAAATATTAATTGACTTAAAAATCATGTTTTTAACTGAACAAATAAATATTTAAGAAATATTTCATTATATTTCAAATGAAATACCCTTAATTAGGTTGAAGTATAGAATTTCAAACTAGAAAAAAAGTTGATATAATTTTCATATAACTTATAGGAGGTGTGTATATTTTTTTCCTAATTAATATCATTTTTGCAATCATTCATAGAGAATAGTTCTTCACACTTATATGCGAGATTTGTTTATTATCTCACTTGTATAATTTTTTTTATATCTCACTTGTTTATTAGAAACATTGAATTATTTATTTTGAAAACATGGTCAATTAAAAATTAGATAAAAACTCACATAACTCAAATAAAACCCAAAAGGATCTAATTATTGATTGCATCACAATAATATTTAATTTCACCTACTTATGATTTATAAAAAGTTATCAATCTAATCAAAGATTAATTAATAGAAGAAAGATAGACAAATAAGAGAATCATAAATGATAAAGAAGTTGTCATCTGATATTATTTTAAAATTTTTATTTTTTATGATGGGTTTGAATTTAAAGTTGGGTGTGAGTTAAATAGATTAATACTTTTTTATTGATAAAAATGGTAATAGAAATTTAAATATTATTATTTATTGTATTTTAATATGTTAAAAATTAAATCATTAATATTTACTCTACATCGTATTTATTGAAATATAGTAAAGTATATTACTAAAATTAGCAGTAAAATTTTTTTCCAAGTGAATAATATTGCAATCAACCTTAAATGGAGAGGCTTCCAAAGCAGAATGTTGCAGTTGATCAGAGAAAACTACTAATTAACTCACAACAATTGGCGTTAAAATTACGACCAAAGCTTAAAAAAACAGAAACACGTGCGTCCCCAACACACCACAAACACGGAGACCCTCAACAGGAAAAGTAACATTCGCATGGGCCGCGGAGCCGAACTCTTTCGAACGTAGACAAAATCTACGAAACGTTTTTCTCTCACTTAACAATCATCATCATTTTCCACAAACAGACACTGTGTCTCTCCTCTCCCTCACTCTTTCTCTTTCCTCCAGATGCTTTCGCTTGAAACTTTCCTCCAATTGAGGTTTCAAAGACGAACACTCCTCACTTTCCCGTTTGTGTCTTTTGAGTGAGAGAGCAAATATACGGGCACCCTCTGGGCATTTATCTGTCATTCATTCTTAAAGTTAAATCCTTTTTTTGAATTCCTCGCACTGGTTGAAATCTGGCGAAATTTGAGAATTGGAGAGAAAAGTGGGAACGGATCCACTTACCAATTTGTTCCTCCAACTTCTTGTACTTTGATTTGAGTGTGTATAATATCCTTTTTGAGCACACCATCTTCGTAATGCCGTCCTCAACCTTCTTTGTTTGTATCGTATGACTATGTTGGGTGATATTTTCATAGTTACCAGGAAAGTTGGGGAGGACGGATTTGATTTTGGTTATAAATTTCATGTTCTTGTAATGACCTGGGTATGGAGCAATTGCATATGAACTGACGAGTTGGTGTTGCTTCCTGATTTGATGTGATCTTGGGCTATGCTGTAGGATTGGAATATTTGATTTTGATTTCGTATGGGTTTTTGATGTTCAAATGATATAATACTCATGCAGCAGGAAGGGAAATCATTTCTCAGTTTTATGTAGTATGACACATTTGTTTGATTTTGTTTTGGTCGGGAAGCTTTTGATGCATGCTAAGTGTTTGAGATCTGGTATGTGTGATTACAAAAGAAGAAGGGGTTAAATTTGATTAGAAGTTAGAACTGAGGTAATTATGCAGTCAAGGATGGTGGCTTTGGAGGAAGGGAAGGACCCTGCCACTACATTAAGAACTAGCCAGTCTAGGCCCTTCCCTTTGAGGTTGCTGCAATTTTTCGTGTTTTTCTTGATTCTCGGCCTTGGAGCTTCAGTTGTTAGCATGTATACGCTTCGGCATTTCGGTATTCAGAACATGGCCCTAGTGCAGTCTAACTTTAGACCCTGCTTTGAGCAGCCAGCAAATATAGAGAGTTGGGTTAGGCCTCCCTCAAGTCTGTTACATTCCATGAATGACAGTGAACTGTTTTGGAGGGCTTCTTTTGTTCCAAGAATTAAAGGTTATCCATTCAAAAGAGTTCCCAAGATTGCCTTCATGTTTTTGACAAAGGGACCATTGCCAATGGCACCACTCTGGGAGAAGTTCTTTAAAGGGCACCAGGATCTTTATTCAATCTATGTCCATTCACTTCCATCTTACACTGCTGATTTCCCACCCACATCTGTTTTTTATAGGAGGACAGATCCCAAGCCAGGTATTAGTTAGCTATATTTATATATTTACTGGTTATATATGGTAAAATTAATTAGTATTTAACCTGCCATTAGTGTTAACTAGGAAAGTATCGATTATATTTTCATCATGAATATGCTTAAATCATGACGCAAACTATGTTTGTCATCTTTCCTTTGTGTAAACTGACATGGCTTTCATGAATTTTATGTTCTTTGAGCCTTAGAAATACTTGCTAGTGATAGGTGTTTCAAGATATCCATGGTGTTATTTTTATGGCCCTTTTACAGCCTTTTAAAAAGGAGTAGATTGTAGCTTCATGATTCATATTATCTCTATACAGCATACACTTAAGAGTTAAGATCCTCTGGAACAACGATTCTTTCCCAAAGATAATGGGAATATTTTTCCAGCTTCCTTAAACTTGGGCAACTGCTCCCTATGAGTGCCTTTAGTTGATAACAATATGACATCTCTTCTGTCATCTATAGATCGCTTAAATTGCCTTCATTTTCTGAGAAATGTTTAAATCAGAGCTGCAGACTTTGCATATCATTTTTGGGAAGGGTTATGTGTGTGTGAGGATAAGTTTGCCTAGATGAACTGTTAAGTCATAACTTTCTGAATAATATTGGTAGTGACTTAGTGCTTGTTTGATTTAGCAATAGAATAAATGATTACTGGTAGATTTGAGTGTATATCGTGATTTTATGTTTGACATAACTATTAGTAATAATTGATTTTCTTGGGAGAGAATTGGTTTTATATGCTTTTAGTGAGAGAAAATTCACAATTAAATTATAAGCTCTCTTTTGTGGCTTATTTTTTAATCGTGATTTTTTTTTTCACTAAAAGCCTTTGCACCAATTGTCTGTTTAGAAAATCAAACATTAATAAAAGTCATGACAAATATAAGATCAATTTACGCACTATGATCAATCAATAATTACTTATTTTCATCCCTATACCAAACAAGCCCTTCCCTATTCTGGTCATTGATCATAAAAGCTGTTCTGGTCATTGATCCAGTTTGCTGGTAGTTTTAGTCGTTCAAATTACAGAAGCTATACCCTATTGATATTTGACCAAAAGAAAAGCCTTGCTGCCAAGTGGAAGGCAAACTTCTGCAAGTGGCTAGTTTTAGGGTTTAGGTTTGCAGTATCATTTATTCCTGGGAATGACATTACCATATGTGGTTCATTTAAAAATATTTCTAGGAACATTATGATATTAGATTCCTGCCAGACATTTTATTCTTAGCTCTTGAATTTCTAATCCTTTTCTATAAGCCTGTAACTCAATCGTAGGGTTGAGGCTTTTCAGTTCCTGTCTATCTGGATGAGTGCCTTAAGATAGTTCTGGAATAAAACAATTTTTTTTTCTAGTTTCAATGATTGGATTTTCAAATCAAGAACGTGGAGATAGATTTCAGGCCAATTATTTTCTGCTTTTCTCTAAACTACATGGCATCTATTTTCTGTGCAGGTGGCGGAGTGGGGAATGATGAGTATGTGCGATGCTGAAAGAAGGCTTCTGGCTAATGCTTTGCTTGATATCTCAAATGAATGGTTTATCCTCCTATCGGAATCCTGCATTCCTCTCCAGAATTTCAGCATCATCTACCGTTACATATCACGTTCAAGGTATAGCTTTATGGGTGCAATTGATGACCTGGTCCCTATGGCAGAGGACGCTATGACGAGAGAATGGCTCCTGAGGTCAATCTCAGTGACTGGCGTAAGGGGTCTCAATGGTTTGAGATTAATCGTGAACTTGCAGTTAGGATAATTGAGGACAGTACTTACTATCCCAAGTTGAAAGAATTTTGCAGACCGCATGTCTGTTACGTCGATGAGCACTATTTCCAGACAATGCTGAACATCAATACTCCTCATCTATTGGCAAATAGGAGCCTTACTTATGTTGACTGGTCCCGGGGTGGTGCTCACCCTGCTTCGTTTGGGAAGAATGACATCAGAGAAGAATTCTTCAAGAAAATTTTGGAAGATCAGACCTGTCTTTATAACAACCAGCCATCTTCCCTCTGTTTCCTATTTGCTAGGAAATTTGCACCCAATGCATTGGGTCCTCTCTTAGCCTTAGCTCCCAAAGTTCTTGGGATTTGAAAACCGACAGTATTCTGGGCTGCATCTTCGAAGGAGTGCTAATAGGTGCATGTTAGTTTAGTAGTAAGCTGAATCCCTTCGAGTTAGATGTGATTAATTTCCTCTTATTCATGCTTCACAGAAATTTTGTATTGCTCTAGCAGAGTTTGAGTTTAGATATAGAGAATATATTGAACCTAAACCACATTTTTATACAAGTATTAGCCTATTCACATGCAGCATGCTAATATTTGGCTTAATAGCCAGTCATATTAGTGCTGTTTTGCTGTAACAATAATTAATTAGATTGAGTATCCCTCTTCTATCTCTGGGATGTCTTGCGTTGCCATAAGTCCTTGTTTGGTTATCAAACTCATCCTATAATGCACTACACCTGAGTCATTGCTGTGGTTGTTGGAGACATTTTATCTTACCCTTGGAGTAAGGTATAAGTTCTCCAGTTGCTGTGGTTTCTTGGCTTGCTTCTGTTTGCCGGTTTCAAACTGTTACTTAGGTTGCTGTCATCTCTTGCAACATCGAAATAAGGATTCTGATGCCAAAGCTATGAAGCATACCCGGGATCTGTAATCAAACTAGGCATGGCAAATTGAACTTTTGCGAGTTGCTCTAAATACGATTTTAAGTTCTATGGCTGTTAGTTGCAAGTTTTGTTATTGCTACCATTTTTGCATTTAAAAATCAAGTTCTGTAGTTTTTTGGTTTCCTTGGTTATACAAGTGGTCTTAACTGCACCAAGATCATTATTAATTTGTTAAAGTGGAATTGACATTCTATCATAGACCTTATCTCATCATGTATTTGAAGAATTATCTTCTTCAAAAGGTAATGTATCATTAGATTGCTGTCTCTCATTGATCCTTAAGGAGGAAAGCATTTCACAGTTGAATGATGTCATTACATTGGAATGAATTGCTAAGTATTAGATTTATCTCTGTCCTTTTTTTTTCTTCAAAAAGAAGAAACTTAATTGCTAAGAGAGCAAAAGGGGTCAAAATAGATCATTATTAATTTGTTGAAGTGGAAACGATTAGAATTGACATTCCATCACGAGACTAATTTCATCATATATTTGAAGAATTTTCTTCTTCACAAGGCAGTATATCAATAGATTTCTGTCTCTCTTCCTTATTCATCTTTGAGGAGGAAAATAGTTCGCAGTGGAATGTTGTCATTACACTAATGAAATTGCTGGGTATTAGATTTCTCTGTATCCATTTTTAGCAGAAGAAACTTCATTGGTAAAAAAGTAATAGGTGTCAAAATGAATTGAATATAATAAATTAGTAAATGGTCGACAATTGGCTTGCAAAGGGATATTAGTAGATGTTGGCTTATTGGGTTGATGGGTTAATTCAACAATGGTGGTGGTGGAGGGATGATCATGGTAGTAGTTGTGAAATTAGTGGTGATAATAGTATGTAAAATTAATTTATTAAAATATAGATAGTTAATTAATCCACCTTGAATTGCTTGATAAATTTTAATATGGAATCAGAGTTAATCCAATGGAGCTAGACAAACATGTTGTGATAAGTTTAGAAAGCAAATAAGAGTTTGGGTTTAGAAGTCAGTTTGTTTGCCTTTAAGGCATTGTGATATTGCAATTGGTTGTTCACCATTGCATGTTTCTAGAGGATTGGATATTCATTGATAAGCATATCCCACCGTTGATTAATTGTTGACATGTGACCATCTGCCTCGAATGCTCTGGCTAAGTTATAGTGGGGTATCCTTTCAATTGGTGCATAATGGAGTGTCTCACTACTTCGACAAATGCTATATTGAAATGTTTTTTTACTAAATATATTGCATGGTGTCTTACTATTTTAGTGAATATCACATTGTAGTGTCCTTTCACTTGATATATGATGTAGTGTTCTACTATTTTACTGAATTCTAAAGTAATGTGTCCTTTCACCTGGTATATTGTAGAATGTCCCCTTACTTTAGTGGATTCCAAAGTTGAATGTCCTTTCACTTGGTGCACAAAACAAAATTTTCTCCCTTTCAACCACTTGACTACTTTGATAAACATGGCTAAAGATCTTCCTGTGCAAGCATCGGAGAAATATGATTTGAATTCAAATGTAATAAATCTTTAGAACAGAAGCATGCATCTATAAAATGTCTCATATTAATTCCTTGTTCATAAGTAAGCCAGAAGGGGCAACTTATAACTATTCATCATAATATTTCCCTCCAACCACTAGAACATTCTGCTGCAATTTTTGAAGATAACTAGCAGCTAGTGATGCATGAAGTGCAGCTCCGTAAGGAAGTACATCATCATTGATTTTGAAATTCCGTGTATGCACTGGTTCGAGCCGCTCATGCGATACATCTTCCATTCCAAGAAAGAAGAATAACCAGGCATAACCTGTTGATAGAATGCGAAGTCCTCAGACCCCATTGACGGCTGCAAGTCCCTAACTCTACCGATGCCAAGCAAATCTTCAGACACATTCTGAAAATGCTCATGCAAGTTGTCATTGTTTACAGTTGATGGGTCTTCATCAAGGAAGTTAACTGTTGCATTGCAGCGATTTACAGCTGCTTGTGCGGTGATAACCTGCAAAAGCAGATCGGCATTAGCACAGTTGGACGGCAAAAAAGATAGATCTCGATTTGTACTGCACATGCCTGCTCAATCCGCTTTTTTAGTTGCATGAAGCTTTCTTTGGAAAGAGCTCGGAAGGTGCCACCTATTGTGACATAATTTGGAACAACATTGAATGCCCCACCCCCTTGGAATTTTGCTACAGTTACAACCTGAGGAGACAAATTTGGTGTTAGGAAGATACATGGAGATGTCACCATAAACAACACAATTTTCTCCTCATATTTGCCAGCAACCTAATGCTATAATGCTATGTTTGGAAGGAGGTATTTGGAGATTCAGATTGAGGAGAGGAGATCATGCTTTTATGATTAATACTTTGAAGTCCTCCACCACTCTCCAATACTCATTTTTGTTGTGATCTTCCAATCTAAAAGACTTTTGTGAGTTTTCTAAACATCTAAATAAGAGGAGAATAATTTATAACTTAACCGTTTATTCTTTTTCAATGTCTTTCTTATCCTTCTCTCTCTAAATCTCAGACATATTATAAATATATACCACAATGGTCACATAAGTCATGTAAAATCTCAAATTTGCAACAAAAATTGGTAAAGAAATTAAATTGCCAATTAAGCACATCTAATATTTTCCTTTCACAACCACCTATTCTTTAATCTGATGTCCAGCTGATATAAATTGACTTCTTCAGGTAGTCATAACCTCACAAATTCTTACATAGTATATTTAGTTGATTATGACTTAAAATATGTCAAATATGTTTGTCCGAAAACCTCTAGTATCTGGCAAATATATTGGGACATCATTAATCCAGAATTGAGCTGGTGTAAACCTCTTTTGAGAGGGATAAAATTCTCTTAATATTTGTTTTCTTCATGTTATAGGTATATTGATTTTAGACAGTAAACTAAAAAACAAATTAACAATACATAAATTTACAATAGACTGAGTGGGTTGCAGAAAGGAAAGGAAGAAGGGAAACAAATTTACCTGGGAGTCCAGAGGATCCGCCTCACGAGAAACAAGGTGTTGCAAGCTGACGACTACAACAGAAGCAGCCAAAATTGGGTCTGTAGAATGTTGGGGAAGAGCTGCATGACCTCCGTTTCCACTTATTACCGCTTCAAAGAAGCCACATCCTGCCATTATGGGACCAGGCCTAGATGCCACTTCACCTATTGGTAAATTGGGTTCTATGTGCAATCCAAATATAGCAGACACATTTTCTAAGGATCCAGAATCCATTATACCCTTAGCCCCACCACCCTCTTCCTCAGCAGGTTGGAAAACAAGAACAATAGTTCCCTATTTAGACAAAAAAATATGTGGTTTCTGATGTCAGAGACACAAGAAAGAAAAACATGGAATACTCTCAGGGCATAGCATGGATTTGGTAGCCAAGTTTTCTCTTTTTCTCTCCTTCTAACATCCTTTTAAATTGAGTTTTGCTTTTAGGATTCCGGAAGAGGTTATGTGATTCTATGAAAAGGTTATAACCTTTTACAAAGTTTCCAAATTTATAAAAATCTTACTACTTTTCTATAAAAAATTACAAGTGGTGTAGGATTGCAATTTTTTATACTTGGTCATAGTTGCGACAAAAGAATATTTGGGGTTCAATAGAAAAGCAGTAAACTTTTATTTAAAAAAATACAACTTTTATTATAAAAGTGACAAGAAATTATATGATCCATTTAAATTTGAGTTGGCCGAGGGGTTTGTGAGTCCGCCAAAAAATTTAAATTAAGATTCATAAAATATGTGTTCGCTTAAATGTAAATTTGAAGTGGTTTGGTTTCTCAGATCTACATTTTTTTTTTTTTTTACATTTTTACCTTTATACTAAACTAACACATTATATAAATATTTATTCAACCAATAGAATACTCACTGCTAAATTTTATACTCTATCTTTCAATCCAACTCAATTTAAATAAATTATTTTTAAATTAATAATTTTGTTTCTAAATAATTTCAAAGTTAATAATATTTTATTATAATTTATTTAATTTTGAATTATTGGTGTGGATTAAGAAGACATTAAATATATGGTGTTTGAATTTACTATTATTATTTTAAACTTAAAATTACTTTTTTGAAAAAATGAAAAAATTCATGCTTTACAGATGTTAAGGCTCAAACTTCCATCCAAGAAGTTCACATTTTTGCAAATTGGCCTAGGCCCAGTACCATCTGCTTATAGCCAGTTCGCATAGACCCACCCATGGATGGGCCAGACAAATCCATTTAATAGTTGTACTTTTAATCATAAAAAATGAACAAATTTTAGCTTTGACTTTGAGGGTGTGAATGTCAAAAGCATACAACTATAAAAAAAATGACAAATTCTTAAAAGTATGACAAATTGGAGAATAAGAATGATAATTTTAGATATGATAATTCAATATATACAAGACATTTTACGTAACTTTAGGTTATAAATAGATCAATTCATATAATATAAATAATAAATGGGTTAGATTATGGCTGATTTAAAATTAAATAAGTTAATATATCTATTCATTTAAGAATTTATATTAAAATTTAAAAAATATTATTTAAAAATAAATTACAATAATATTTAAAAAATATTATTTAAAAATGTTATTATAATAATATATAAATAAATTATTATATATGTTGAAAAGAAAATTGTTATATTATAATAAAATCACAACAAAATCTCAATAGAACTTTTAATTAGTGATTAAAAATATTTTTTATAATAAATAATAGATAATCAAATTTGATAAACAAATTTATAATATAAATTTTATTGATTAAAATTATTAAATAAAATAAGCCGATTGACATGTTTTAATAAATTTAATAAATAATTAAATTAATACAATAGAATTATTATTAGATTTAAATTAACTTTATTTAAATTATTAGTATCGCTTAATATGACCAAATCCAGCACGTTAAATGTGGATAGGCACCGCATGTCATCCTAGACTAAGGAGGGGCAGGGCTCATTAGCATTAGTGCAAAATAAACGATAAAAAGCACAGGACACGATAAGAAAAAAAAAATTCAAAAAACATACTTGTATCTCTTTTTCGTGCTCTCTAAGGATCTTTGCCGCACCAAGAAGCATGGTGACATGAGCATCATGTCCACAAGCATGCATCTTTCCAGGTATTCTGCTCTTGTGCTCCCACTCCACCATTTCCTAAGGTTAGACTTCACAGCAAATCAGTCAAATAAAGAACAAACTACATCCCAAATCCCAATAATGAAAAATTTTGAAAAAATAAGGTTTTTTTTTTTAAATTCATCCAGACCTGCATAGCAAGAGCATCCATATCAGCTCTCACTGCAACATACGGCGGCTTTCCAGTTCCTATGAATCCAACAATACCAGTTACTGCAACTGGGTATTTATATCGAATACCCAATTTATCCAATTCAGCTCTTATCAGCTTGCTGGTTTCGAATTCCTCATAAGCCAGTTCAGGATTCTCATGAATCTTCCTTCTGATTGCGACCATCCAATCGAAAACCTCTGGGTTCTTCGCAAAATTTAAGAACTTTTTGGGGTCCAACCTACTCAAGGAGGATTCTGAGCTGGTGAGTGTTGCAGAAAAGAAATGGAAAATCATGATCAAACTGGCCCACATGAAGAAACCCATAGTTACTTGTCAAGCTGCTATTGTAGTGTGAATCGAAGGAAATTCGGCAAACAAGAAAAATCTGAATTTCAACAAGCTGAAAAAATCATTTGTGCATATTTCAACCAAAAATGGTATACCGCTCCCGATCTTTATATAACGTGTCAATTTAATTTTAAAAAAAATTAAAATTAATTTATAATTAAATTTAATTATATATCAATACATTATTACCTTAGTAGTATGTTATAATATCTCTCTTTATTTAATTTATATTATGGAAGATGAGTAAAATACTAGATAATTAAGCAGAAAAAATGATCAATTTGTAAAATTATAATCGGATATAAAAGTAAATATTTTAATTTTATTAATTAAACTTATTTAAAAATATTCAAAATATTATATCAATTGCGAGATAATTTTTAATTTATAAGATCCATTTAATTAACAAGTACGAAGTATATTATAAACCATTCAAATACTTAATGCAATGCATCCTCAAAGTACATACTAAAATAAACCCACACTCAACTAAAATTCACAATATAGAAGCACCTGGGATTCAACTCCATGGCAAATATTTATAAGCATGTAAGCATGCGTCGCATTAAATGCCAATCTCCGCGTACTTTTCTTTATATTATTTTATTGCTTTATATGAGGTAAGTTTGAAAACTTATTGCTGTTATCGTCAATAATGTAAATTTATAAATATACAAATCAGCAGAGTAGATTTGCAAAATATACAAATCTACAGTCATTTATTACAGCAGACTGATGGAGGGAAAATTTCACCCTCATGTTATCTGAGATTTTCACCCTTCCTTTATTAGAGAGAGAGAGAGAGAGAGAGTTGACTTCCAACGCGTAGAACTGAGATTTCAAATTCAGTAAAGTAATGAGGATAATTTTAAAAATCTTGATTGGAGTATAATTTTAATTCAAGAAAGTTCAAAAAAATTTTATGAAATATTTGCATTAAAGATATATCACTTCAATGAAATAGTATAAATTAATTTATTCAAATATGTATAGATAAATTAATATATTTCTTTTTTAAACATTCAATTACTCAAGTAACAAGATAAACATTGCAGTAAAATATATCCAATAAATTTTATATATAAAAATAAAGCATATCATAAAAAATAAATAGACTAAATATAAAAATTTATAGTTCATTTTTAAATATTCACTCTAATGTGCACACCCCTTCTTCAAATTCTAGAAAACTTTAAGCTATTTTTCCACTGTTCAGCTCACAGCCTTACAATCTTTTCCACCATGTAATCCAAATGTTTTGTCTAACATTTCTAGAATCTTCTTTATTTTTTTTTAATATTTTGTATATCCCAATAATAATATCCCATCTTTTATTGTGTATTTGAAGAATTATACTCATCCAACCGTAATACTTCATTAGATTGCCGGCATTTTCCTTTATTCATCTTCAAAATGGTAAACATTTCACAATCGAATAATGCTGAACAGCCTGAGCTTGTATAATATTGGAATTAAATTGCCGGGTGTTGATGCCATTTTTGGATATAGAAGATGAAAATTCGTTACTTAGAAACCAAGGACCCAAGACTTTTTTTCCCTTCAACTTTCGACCACTAGGCCCCTTGACAAGCATAGCTAAAGAATTTCAAGTTGAAGAAGATGATCTCAAGTCAAATGCAATATATCTTTACAACCGAAGTATGTATGATTATCCAATGTCTCACGTTTTAATTCATTGCAACAAGGAATTATTCATGGCATCTAATAGCTACTCGTTCTATAATTCATCATGGATTTTCCCTTCTACCACGGGAACCTTATGCTGTAATTTTTGAAGATAACTAACAGCCAATGATGCATGAAGTGCAGCTCCATATGGAAGTGCATCTTCATTAATTTTGAAATATGGCGTGTGTGCCAATTGAAGCCGCTCAAGTGATGCATCTTCCATCCCCATAAAGAAGAAATAACCGGGTATGACCTGTTGATAGAATGCAAAGTCCTCGGATCCCATCCGTGGCTGAAAGTCCCTAATTCCACTGCTGCCAAGCAGATCGCCAGCAACATTCAGGAAATGCTGGTGCAGGTCGCCATTGTTTACAGTTGGAGGGAAGAACGGTTTCTCTTCATCAAGAAAGTTGACTGTTGCTTTGCACCGCTGTACAGCAGCTTGCCCGGTGATAACCTGCATAAACAGGACAGCATTAGCTCATAGTTTGATGGCGAGAAGGAGGGGGATAACTATAGGACTGCAATAATTTCTATCAACAACAGAATTCAACGAACTTCTTAAAGCAAAGAGGCTTACTCCTAAATTGAGGGGATATATGAATTTACTAGCATAAACAAAAACACTGGCAATAAGTTGCAATTTGTGTGACGTATATGTCTACTTGCAGTTACATTAGTTCAGGGTTTGCATGACAAGAAACAGGATAAAATGCATAATCATGATGTTTTTATAGGTTTATGTTGTGTTTGTCATGACATAACATACTAGCTTGCAGTTACTGCTATCCATGAAAAATATGGTATTGCTCTTCACAACTTGATTGAAGTTGTGGATTGCTAATAAATTTAGTTTTATATTTATTGATGTTATTTGCAGTTTTATTTGAGCATTATCTTATGTTTGATAGAACTTTTAATGTCTATCATGTCATTGTTAAGCTAGTTAATTCTAACAACCACAGAAAAAAAAAAAAAAAAAAACAAACTGATCATGGAAGTGATGATGGTGCATTTAAAATTGAGGTCAACAATAACATTTTATGCATATGCATAGATCGCATTTTGTACTTCGCACACCTGCTCAATTCGCTGTTTTAGTTGCTTGAAGCTTTCTTCTGAAAATGCTCGGAAAGTACCACCAATTGTGACTGAATCTGGAATAACATTGAATGCCCCACCTCCTTGGAATTTTGCTACCGTCACAACCTGAGGACACAAATTTGGTGTTAGGAACTCCAGAGATGCCACCGTAAACAAGGTAAAACCTTGTCCAAACAACCCATTACTTACCACATATGGACGCACAGTCATATAGATCTAAACTCTTATCATCTATCCCCACCTTCATCATTAACATAGAATTAGATTAGATCTCAATTTTGAAGGACAAAAATTGCAACCCATTTCAGGCCCCAGCACTTGAATGGTTAGGTTTCATAGAATCACATTTCTGGTTTCAGTTTCTGTATTTATCCTGGTTTATCATATCTCCTTCCTGTTTCACTCCTACACAGCACACAACTTGTCTGTACATAATTCTCACTTCCTGTGTCTAGAGTATTTTTCCTGATTAACAAACCTAATCAGCTGCTGTCTTGGTTTGGTTACAAATATTTTCTCAAAAGACCAACATAGAAGGCAAGACAGTCTGAAAGCAACCAAGTGTCAAGTGATTCATGTAAATCTCAATCCTCCATTAACATAATGAACTAGACGCCCAAAAATGTAAAAGAGACAAAGAAATGGCTAAAGAAATTAGTTTTCCAGATTGAGCTTTTCGAACAATTTGCTCTTAAAACCCACCATTCTTTACGCCAAGCAGACAAAGCATAAGCAAATATGTAGAAGAGAGATTGACTACTTCTGGTAGCTACTGGTTCGTAGGAGGTATTAGCTTTGTGTTAGAGATTATGATTCAGAATATGGTACAAATTTATTGATCCTAGTAAAGTAAAGGAACAAAATGAAGTATAAATGAGTGGCAGGCAGAAGGGAAATGATAAAGTTAAACATAGTTACCTGGGAGTCCAGAGGATCTGCCTCACGAGAAACCAGATGTTGTAAGCTAACAATCACATTAGAAGCTGCCAATATGGGGGTCTATAGAATGTTGGGGAATAGCTGCATGACCTCCCTTTCCACTTATCACTGCTTCAAAGAAGCCACTTCCTGCAAGTATGGGACCAGACTTACAGGCCACTTCGCCTATAGGCAAGTCGGATGTGATATGCAATCCAAAGATGGCAGACACATTCTCTAAGGCTCCAGCGTCCAATACTTTCTTAGCCCCTCCACCACCTTCTTCGGCTGGTTGGAATAGAAGAACAACAGTTCCCTATTAAGACCAAAAAGAAAAAAAATTGAACAATATCAAAGATACACGAGAAAAAGAAACGGAACAGGAGAGTTCAGGAAAAGTAGCATATGGGTCCATATGGATGATTGTCTGGGGATAGCATAATGATTCAGTGGCCATAGTTGTACTTTTCAAAGATCAACAATGAACTGATTTCTGTTTAAGGTATGAACACCAAAAACATACAACCATCTAAATTGACAAATTCTGAGGAGTCTATGGCAAACTTGAGAGTATTGACATGACATCACAAACACAGGAAGAGCAGTGCTCAGTAAAACATTGGTACAAAATAAACGATAAAAGCACAGGACATGATAAGAAAAACACAAAAGACATACTTGTATCTCTTTTTCATGCTCTTTAAGTATCTTTGCCGCCCCAAGAAGCATAGCAACATGCGAATCATGTCCACAAGCATGCATCTTTCCAGGTATTTTACTCTTGTGCTCCCACTCCACCATTTCCTAAAATTAGACATAACAACAAGTCATTCGAATACAGAAGAAACTGTATTCTGATAGTGAAAATTTTTTACTAAAGGCAACGAAATTGTAATCTCATCCCATAGAATCTTTAAAAGTATCCTAATCCAAACCATCCAACAAGCACATAGCAAGCATGTACGAGGAAAAAAAAAAAAGGGAAATCTTTCTTAATTCATCCAGACCTGAATAGCAAGAGCATCCATATCAGCTCTTATTGCAACAAAAGGAGGCTTCCCGGTCCCTATGAATCCAAGAACACCAGTAATTGCAACTGGGTATTTATACGGAATTCCCAATTTATCCAATTCAGCTCTTATCAGCTTACTGGTCTCAAATTCCTCATAACCCAGTTCGGGATTCTCATGAATCTTCCTTCTGATTGCAACCATCCAATCAAAAACCATAGGTTCCTTTGCAAAATTTAAGAACTTGACTGGATTCACTGAGCTCAGGGAGGAATCTGATAAGATGAGTGTTGCAGAAAAGAAATGGAAAACCATGATCAAGTTGACCCAGCTGAAGAAACCCATCATTACTTTTTTCACTGATAGCGAAGAGTGAATTGAAGCGTTACAACTAGAGAGAACAACCAGAAAGTCCATATATTATTATCACAAGTAAAGCTGATTTTGAGGGACAAGTTGGCCTAAAAACAGGCATCATGCGAACTAAATTTTAAAACTGGGCTTGAAAACGGACAGCATGTGTTTAAAATGTGTTCTGAAAGCTGTGTTAAGAAATATTTAAGTGCATTTGAAATATAAAAATTTAAAAATTTTATGTAGCTTTGTTTAATTTATTTTGCAAAATTTAGAAGGATAATTCTTTTTAACTTCCCCGATTTGAAGGGGTATACATACACGCTCTTGCGAGAATTTCGAATAATGGCTAGAACTTCCGAAATAAGTGTCCCGAATATATTGAAAATGTAGGGTATGTTTTCCTTCCAAATCTAACTGATGTATTTTCTTCAATGGGGCAAATTTTAGACCTTTTCTTTGCTGTCCTGTATAATTGTCGTGTGGATTCGGTACAGATCCCGCATAAAATTCCCGCATAAAATTTTTGGGTGAAATAGCAACACCCGAGACTTTCTCATAAATTTCTAATATTTTATGTAAAATTAACATTTTTTTATAATGACATGAGTTTTAGAATCTCAACTACTTATATAAATTTTATAATTTTTTTCATAAGATCTTGTGATATGAACAAATTGCATTACAAAATTTTCAAAAATTAAAAAAAAATCATATTATTTTATAAAAAATTGTAAAATTTATAGAAAAAAATTACAAAGATTGCACTTATACCACTATTTTAAGAGAATACTGAAAAATGAACTCATAACAAAAAAAATAAACAAAAATGGTTTGATTGGGTATTAACTTGATGAAATTACAAATTTTATAAAATTTATAATATTTTACATAAAATTTATAATTTTTATAATAACATAAATTATTAAATATAATTACTCACATAAATCTTATAATTTTTTCATAAAAATTTATAATATTTTTCATAAATTTTATAATGCAAGCAATAATAATTGCAGAATGAAAATTTTTAAAATTTTATAGAAAATTATAAAATTAATAAAAAAAACTGAAAAAGTCGTATTTATGCGCCCTTTTTTAAGAAGAATAAAATAGAAGCATGCGAATTTTTAAAAATTTAACGATTTAAATACAATGAGATAATTATGCCCGATGCCGGGAACACGACGGAAATAATAATAATGTGGTCCCAATTCGGAGCAGAACTGCTGACGAATATAATAGAGGCGGCTACGTCGTGTTGGGAACTCACCACGTGAGAAATTCTATTTTCTGCGCAATTATTGAAGCACTGTATATTAATACTTAACCAGTTTAATCCATCTGTTTGCACGGTACATATTATTTTACAATAATTAATATATGAAAAAAATATATATGTACAGTAAAAAGGATAATTGCATATGAAAATTGAAATTGTTCAATTGAAGATTGTAATTTTTTTTTTTAATTTTTTGCAGCTATCTGTACAACTTCATCATATCAAGTTAAAACAAAAATTTTCAATTGACAGTTCAGTGAAGAACACATATTGCTCAAGTGCCAAGTGCCTCTCATGCAAAGCTTGCTTTCTTCTCTCTAGGCTTGCCTGTGAAATTGCATTGCCTTTAGCCTATAATTGAAACATCGGCAATTCCATTAGAAATAAAAAATCCATATTCCACAATTTGGCATCCAATGAGCTAGGTAGAAGCAATTTACCTCCTTTGCAATTCTTCGTTGCAAGTCACTTTTTGCAATCTCTAACCTTCGAATAGTGAGTCTACCAAAAACAAAGGTATTATGTTTCTCTTTTCATGCAGCCGGAGAAGGGTAAGTTAGAAAAATAAACGGGAAGCCCCATAATGCAAAGATCTGACAATGGATGGTAGCTAAGTCTCAAGAAAAAGATCGTGCAACAAAGAAAGAACCATTTTTTTTTTTTTTTGGGGGGGGGGTGGTTTACAGCAGTTGTTCAGCATCTTGGTTTTAGTTGATACGGTTACAGCTGGAGGAACCATACACAAAATGCAGCATGTCTTACGAGGCTTGTCCAGACTTCAACATAATGAGCTAATTATGTAGTACTGTGTTTCTATTAAAAAAATGGTGCAGGAGCCATCTAAGTGCTGGCTTAAAGTCTCACATTGCATGCGCTTCAAGATAAAGCATCAACTGAAGATTAATTTTACCTTGTTTTAAAACAAAATAAATATTATAAAGCAGCATTGCAGCAATCATGTCAATGAACCCAAAATTAAGTGCTGATAAAGAGGAATGTGATGGTGTTAAGTCTGGAATTTGGTGGGCAATATGGATCTAAGTCTAACAAAAACTTACAAGCTTAAACAACTTTGAAGCAGATTTTTATTGTTTCTGAAATGGCCTGAGTTTGTCCTTAGAATTTTCGATCAATTTTTTGTGTAAAGGCTTTAGGAGTCAGGACCAAGGAGGCCTTATTGTGTTGTGTACATTACCATTAAAGTTACAATAAGTAATTGCTTATCGATTATATTCACACTTGTCAGAAAATTTTCCTTTCATTCAACATCATAAGCCTTTGAAATCATGAATATCATCTAGCAAAAAGCAACAGTGTTGCATAGAGAACAATATGCGGTAGAAATTGACAGTCCACATTGCTCCTTCCCCAGAATGTTGATTGTTTAGCACCGACATTAGCACAAATAGCTTTAACAATTTGGCTTTGCAGTACCTGATTCAATTCCAGGTAGATGTAGATGGTTCACAGAATCCATAGATGATAAAATCTCACCCCTATGCATATAAGATTCGCTGGCAGGCAACATATATCGAGCATCCTTCTCTTTCTCAGAGATCTCATTTCCCTTTCTCTGCTTGTTTTGATCTGCAGGTTGATGGGCGTCACTGAAATTTTCACTCTTAACCTTACCATGGTCACTTTTAGGAGTTCCAACATCAGATTCATGTCAGCAAATCCCTCGATGGGCGCAAAATGGATATGAAAACAAAGAGACAGCTATAAATAAATTGCATGTTACGTAGCCTTAGTAAGAGTTGCTACAACAAATGAACAATTGCAATGAATTAAGGCAATGCATAGTGTACTTATATATAACTTTATAAATAATTTTCCATTTTTTTGATAAAAATATTAGAAATAAAATAAATGATCGAGCAATGGAAGTGTAGAGAAAGAAGCCAAACAGGGGAACCTTATAATCATAAAGGTCATTGCAAGCAGAACCACTGCTTTCACTTAATTTTCCACACCCTGCACACGATCAGCATCATCATCTGTCTCCTGATCAACCTCATTATTGCATCATGGCAGATATTTTCTTTCATTTCAATATTATCATCATCAGTGGAATCTTCAGTCCCACTGTTTCCAACATGAGAATCAGTTGAATAGTGAATTATTGCATTAAATTAAACGAGCAACAAAAAATACCTCACAATAATTGTACACGCACAAAGATGTGGCAGTGAGTAAGTTTGATAGATTTGAGACCAAGCACAACATAAATGCAACCATAAAATTAAGTCTCATTTGGCCACATGAATCAAATGAAAACAAAAACATAGGATAAAAAGACATTGTTTTCTACTTTGGAGGTAAAGGATGCAGCAAGACTAAGACAAATAGTCTTTTAAATTATTATAAATTACAGGATCCAGAGATTGGAAAGAAAATAAATAAGACGAAACGAATCTTCATACAACTTTCTTAATATAGACTTCAACCGCAAATAGAATACTATTGGCTTGGAAGTTATGTTCTCATTTTTAATATTATCAGGTTTCCATATGTCCTAACTTTGGACAAGGAAAAATATGGACTTCAACTGCAAATAGAACACTAATGGTATCCAAAAATGTTGGAAAAAAAAAGTAAGAAGGAAATTTTTCTAGCATTTTGGGGATGGATAAACCAATAGTCAATGTCATGTTCTTACAATTCTGAAAACGTCACTTGATGATCCCCATTCCTGCAAGCATTAGGGCCACCTGCTCATGTTAAGAAGATTCAGCAGATATTTAAATAGCACTAAAAAAGGAGAAAAAAGCACTCTACCTCACCATTTTTAGGTCCAATGTACATTCTCTAGAAATAAGGAGGTAATAACATTAGCTTAAGAAGGCTGGGAACATAATAAAAACTGAAAAATAAACTATTAATTGAGGCCTACGCATTTCATCCTCAAGTAATGATACTTGTGCTGCAGATACCCAATGAATGCAGTCCAAGGGGCTGAAATACAAAAGCTTGTTTTAAAATAAAGATACCAAACTCAATTACCTTGGCAACTTCACAAGCAACATCGCTTTCATTCCTGACATTCTTGAACTCAGTATGTACTATCTAACAACAGTAGTGAAACTTAAAAAACTGATTAAAGAAAGTGTAGCATTTTGGAGTAATGCACCATAACATACCAACCATCGATGGCCTGCTGAATTAAATCAGGGTTCGCACACTGATTGTGTACTCTGGCTCTTCCGAGCTCTTCCTCTGTTGCAAGCACATCAGATGCTACAAATGACACAATTTTTGCATCCTGTTTCAGAATTTACAGTAATTGTTCAACAATCAAATAGAGCCACCGGCACCTCATGCCCTGAGAGAAGCAGCATTTTGCATAAGCAATATCTTAAGATTGCTGACATTTCTTCCTTACCTTAACAAGAGTTGCAACGATTGCTTGACTCCTTTCGCAGATAGACATTCTTCCAACCCAGCTTCCATCATTTATATCATTCTTATAACTTTATTGTAAATGAGTGCCTCTATCCTACTTTTCTGTCCGCTTGAAATTGTTCTTCTCAGCCACATTTGTGTTCTTTGACTTGTTAACCATCCACGATCTCCAAAATGTCGGCAACAACAAACCATGCTAGTTGACCAGATAAAATTAACATGTTCAAGGAAATAAGAATGCACTGTTTATTTAACTGAGCAAAAAACAAATAAATAAAATCACAAAATTCAAGGACAATTTAAAATTTCTTTACTTCAGTATGATAATGTAAAGGACCATGAAGAATTTTTCTGTTATCTAACTGATAATCAGGAAACCTCAGGAAAAATAGAACAACAATATACAACCACTTTTCTCTGATCCTCTCGACTTCTGTTCAACTAATGTAGCACTATATCTTGGTTTCATTGTTATTATAGTACCCATTGGCATCAAATGCCCCTGTTCACTGCATTAATAATTCCATGGATCTGAAATTGAGTTCCTGATATTGTTAGTGTATCTTAAATCATTCCCTCAAATAGAAAGATAAAGAAAACAGACCAAAATGTGAGAGTTTTAACAGGAACCTGCCTAATTTTGATGTTGAGAAATATTACTAAATATTTAGAAAGTCACTTGATGAAGCAAACGAGCCAATAAGAGGAAAAAAAACTAAATTTTGGAAGCACAGATAAGCAAATGTCCATGCATCTCTACTATACATTAATATATATATATATTTTCAGGTCACCTCATTAAATCCAGCAATGCAATTGTATTATAGTATAACAACCGTGCACACAGTTCATGATTTAACATGCGAACCTTAACATTAGTAATGAATTTTCTTACGAAAAAGGGAAAAAAGGGGGGGGGGGGGAACAGGAAATGGAAGCTAATTCACTGGCAAAATATAACAGCCATAAGCAAATCAACAATATAAAATTTTCATTAATCTATTGCAACCTTGTTTTTTGCAGAGAAAGGAAACACTACTGTATTATAATTATAAATATATATACACACACACATTTGGGACAAATAAAATTATCAATGAAAAGACTAAAATAACCAATTTATTACATGTTAGGAATGAAAATGACAAAATATTTGTGACAAATGAAATTGATTTGTCATGGTTGAGTAGTTCTTGAAATTAAAAGAAATTTTTTTATTTGTTAAAAGAATAATAAGCAGTTGTATTTAGAGTTTTAATATTGTATTAGGATTGAAAAATTTTTCAAACTATTGTTTGGTGCAGGTGTGTAGCTAGTAAGGAATTTTCATTACCAAAATGGATAAAGCTAGTATTATGAGTAAGTTCCCATGCTTTTTGAAGTTAGGAAATAAAATTATTTAAAAGAAATTTAAGAAATACTCCTTCCGTTCTTATTTATATCATTATTAATTAATTTCACACATATTAAGAAAATAATTTAATTTATTTATTTTTAATGAACTTTATAAATTACTCTTTATGGACAAAATTGAAATAGTTAAAAATAGAGAGAGAAATATAAAGGAATAAATATAGTTGATTAATAGTGTAGAATAATAAAATATTTATTAATGAAAAAGAAGGATAGATTTGAAAAAGAATATTTAATACTTCATTGAAATTCTAAAGTAGATAAAAAAAATAAAAAAACTCTTTAAAATGTGATAAATAAAAAGAACGAAAGGAATACAATAGTGCAAAATTTAGGAGAATAAATTTGCCTTTTAACCAATAAAAAGGCTCACTAGAACCGAGCCTCGAGAGTTTTATTATTGGACAATTTTCTCCAATCCAACTTCAGGTATCTGAGCCCTGAAAATTTAGAAATATCAGTCGGTGCTATTGCAATATTGTGATCACAACCGGTGTCAAATTCATATTTCAAAATGCATTGATTTGTAAAAATTTATTACCAAAAACCAATTTTGATTATTCATAAAATGATCCTCCAATCTTTTACATATGTAATCTCACACATCAAATGTGAAGGACGTTCAAATTGACCTGCTTTGTGTTGCCACAAACAAATGAAAATGATTGGGATTCCCTTGACTATAAACATCATGTTTAGGCTTTAGTTCTGATTTCTCTAAGGTAAGAGACGAACAATACATTCTACTTTTCCTAAAAAGGATAAAAACGTCCTCTCGTTTCCGCTTTTGATTCCCACCTAATTCATCAAATGGATTTCTTTAGAAGGGTGAAGAATTGTTGCAGAACCTATCATCATGTCATTCTAGATTAGGATGGAACCAAATTGCAATTTAGTGTCTCAAGTACAGCGGAATCATTTAATTCGCATAAAAAATAAATTTAAAAAAAATAATTTTAATATAAATTTCTTAAAAAATAATCAAAATTATTTGATTAGTACATAAAAAATAATATATTTGAAGTAATTTTTTATATTTATTTTATTTTATTTTAAATATCATATTAATAAAATAATTATTATATTTAAATATTATTATAATATAAAATAATGCATCTTAGTTGTCATTAATAAAATTTAATAAAAATAATTTATTATTTTATTTATAAATAATATGAAAAATGAATTTATCTAGAAGGAAGTAGAAAATAACTTTTCACATTTTATAAAAATTAAGACTCCTAATAAAATGTATTTTTTTTATTTATAAAATAACGATCAATCAAATAATTTATTTATTTTATTTTTTAAAAAATAAAATTTTCTATATTACTAAAGTGAATCAAATGATTATTATGAAAAGTAATTTAGAACATTCACGAAGATTATGATTATTACTGTAAATTTTTAGGCCATCAATGAAGCAGTGAACGCGCTCCTGAGCATTCCCCTGCCTATCAAATTTTGTAAAGAATGGGGACCCGTAGCCTTATAGATAAGGTCGGACCAACAATTTACGGGACAACGGTGGGCGAAAATCAATTTCTGCCACAACTTTTTGTTTAGCACTCTTCGGAACCTTTAGGAAAGGTATCTCATTTAATGAATGAGACAAATGAATTCTAGAAAGGATGCTCAAGTATCTCATTTTTTTTTAATGTTTATTACTTATAAAATTATTAAAAAGACAATTTTATTATTGGTTAGATGATAAATTATGATTTATTTATCGAGTAACATCATAAATATATAATTTTTATTAATTAATTTATTTATGTCATCATGATATAATTAAATTTATTATTAAAAATATATTTGCAACTTTACTTATTTTCATGTGAAATTTTAATTTTTAATAAATAAATATTTTTTGATTGTTTAATTATAAGATAAAAATAAATTAAATTTTATTCATTTACAAGTACCCATCTAAATTTAATAATGATTTTGAATGTAATTTCACATGAGTGATCTAATATTTTTTTATATGTAAAATTAATTATATAATAACCAAAATTCTGGCTTCAGAGTCCTCGCCAAAAGCTTCCCCTGCATAATCCATATCTCATGCAACATCAACACGTTTATATAATAAACAAGCACATGAGGAATCCATATATACATAAAACTCCACTTAGAACTCCAACAAACAGATGATCTTCTTTGCTATTTGAAGTTTTGAATGTTAGAATTTTTCATAAAGTTAGCTGCTATTAATTGGTAATTTTTAATTTAATAAAACTGACTGATTAAAAGTTTAACCTAATTATGAGACATGCATGAGGCTCATTTAAAATTGTGATATTAAAATATAGGCTTAACACATTTATACAATTAGTATGGTT
>JAIUCU010000296.1:0-23168 GCA_020226215.1 Sindora glabra
TATTATTTTAATTACAAATATGTCCTTAAATAAAAACATGCTCAATGTGTGTGTGGTTTCGAAAAGGGATTTTTATATTAAAATTCTTCGTTTTCAATTTTTCACGTCTCAAGTATATGCCCAAAAAAATATAAATTATATATTTTTATTTAATTGAAGAATAAATATATTGTGATGATGGAAAAATTATTCTCAATTTAAAATATACTATGTTATATTTTCTTTTATTAATGGAAGAATGATATTTTTAATGATAATGGAAATTAGTCATCATATTAATGGAAAAATAGTATTCATATTGAAATATATGAATTTTTTAACAGTGAAAATAATATTTTAGTAATAATTGGAAAATAATTTTTATATTAAAACATAATATATTTATTTTTTATTAAATGAAGTATAAAAAATAGATTACAACTAATAGACATATCGAAAATAATTCTAAAACAAATCTATGTGTGTATAATGAAATTATGGGTGAAGTTGGCCTTTTTTATTTAAAAAAATGTCATTTGACCATGTGTTAACGGAAAATTTATTGTTAATGGGTGAAAAATTTTAAAATGGGGCACTGTAGTGAAAATTGGTTGTCTAGGTCAATGTAAGTTTTGAAAATAGAGAAAATGTTTGTGTAAGTTTTCAATAATTTAGATGAGGTCATTACATTTTTCTCAAGAAATAATAATTAAATTTTAAATTAAAATAAATATAAAAATAGGATATGTAAATGAGTAATTTAATTCAGTTAATTATTTTGATTTATTTGAAATATTTTTGTAACAAAAATGAAATTTACACTTCTTAGTAATATTAGAGAGAGAGAGAGAGAATGCAACAGAATTTAAAAAAAAAAAAAAAAAATGAAACAATAGGTGAGTTGTAGAGTAGTATTAAAGATAAAAATTAAATATGTAGTCAAAAATTTTAATTTAATTCAAAATTTAACTTGTATTAATTATTTCATAATAAAAAAATATACATCATGTTATACTTGTACAATTCAATGATATTAATATTAAAATTATAAATAACATAAATATATATATAAATAGATAATAAAATAAACAAAAAGGAAGTATAATATTATTCAATATATTGGACTAACCACATAAATAATAAAAAATATGTAAAAGAAAAGAAAGATATATAAATTAAAAAAAGGAAAATTCTATAGTATTCTAAGGGGTTTTAAACCTGGGGTAATGTGGCACATTTTATGCCATTGAATGAGATTATTAAAATTTTTAATTATCTTATCCAATAACTTGTATTGTGCCACATTACCCCCGGGTTTGGAACCCCTCAAGATACCACAGCGAGGCCTAAAAAAAAAAAGGAAGAGGCCTTAGGCAAAAGTTGAAATATATGATGGCCTGGGTGATTGACACGTCATTACGAAATATGATAAAATAAAAAGGGGAAATAAACCCTTATTTTACTTATTTGATGACATTGATATTGGTCGTTAATTATTCCATCACTAACAATTATAAAATTTCAAAAATGAATGGAATAGATAATATTTTTAAAAACTAATATTCAATTCATTGTCCATAAATGAAGTCACTAATGTCATATTGGGATACATGAGGATCAATGGATAAAAAGCACTCCCTCCGAAAATAATTTGCCAAAATACTTAGATCTAAAATATAATTATAAATCTTGAAGACAATTTTTATTAATATAATTTGACTTGACATTTAGAATAAATAATTAAGCATTAAACAAAAATGAACGTAGTGAATTATAACAACTCACATGGTCATAGGTGGTGTGAAACCTCTTCTCAATTTCTACAAAACTATCTAACCCTACTTTAGCATGATTACATAGTATCTATCAAGTTAATTAATTTAATTAATAGATCATTATTTTATTTTCCTTTCAAAAGAAGTCTATGAGTAGAAAGTCATGTTTTACCATTGTTCACAAGCAAGAGTTTCTAAAACTCAATTTTCGATGCCTATACAAAGAAAACAAGATCCTAGTACAGACATAAATAAATGAAATGAATCATTTATCTTGTAACTTTTGAGTCCCACATTATCCTCTCCTAATATTTTTGTTAAACCCAATTCGATTTTTATTAGTTAATATTTGAAACCTTATAACTAGAAGTATGAGGAGTAATAATATGAAAGTTAAGGAAATCAAAAGATTAAGGACAAAAATGCTACTAAACCTTTTTCATTCCTGATATCCATTAACTTTTCCATTTCCCCTCTTCCCCCAATAAGGAATCCAAAGCCTTCCCTTCTCCTTCTTCATCCACCCTAAAAACCTATATCAAAATATGAAATCAAATGAAGCTAATGGAACAAAATCAAGGTTAAGCAAGTTATCCAGACAAGAAATCAAGCACTAAGGGATAAGGCTATCAAATGAACAAGCTAAACCGGCTTGGACCAAGATTGTGTGGGTTTTGACTTACCACAAACTAATCTGTTTAATCCATAATTGAAAACAAACTTGTTTGTATCTATCCAGGTCCAGTTCATGAAAGTCCCAAATCAACCTATGTACTAGCCCATTTTTGCATTTTGAAAGGCTAGATTGGCAGTGCTATTTTTTTTTTTGGCACAAAATTTGCCCTTGTTTTACAAGAAACTTTCCCAAAAATAGGTCTTAATTAGCTATACCACTAAACCTCTCCCACTTGAAATGAATCAAATTAGTAAATTTAAAATTCGAAATATTTAACATAATTAATTATTTGTTCACACATAATAATCATTATAATTATAATAAAATAAAATATGCTTCTAAGTTCTAATGAAATTAATTTCAAAATTAAATATTTAACAACCAAAACCCACTTTTAAGTCCTCCTAACTTGTGTAGGCAGTAGTGGAAACTCTTGAAAATGTGATTCATGAATAAATTGTCACTTCTTCTTCCAAACTTTCACAATCTATATAACAAACAAAATAAAAAAAAGCATCACAAGTTACCATGTTTTATAATCTATAATGAAACCAAAATAATAATTATTTTTCCAAAAAAATAATACAATTGTTATAATATTATGATATATATAAGTATGTAAAATAGAAAAGGAAACTAAATAAGAAATACTCACCAATAGCACTCCAACCAAGTAGCTCGCAATCAAGATTTAGATCAATCAAAAGTCCAAGATAACCAACCAAAATACATAAAACTTCTTTTATCAATTAGTGTAACTAGTGAGTAGCCAATCAAACAAAAATTAATGCCAAATATAAAGAACTTCACTGTAAAAAGAAAAAAGGAAAAAAAAGATAAGAAATCTAAAAATAATGAATTTATTAATTGTATTCAACATAAAAATAATAGAAATTAAATTTAAAGTAAAGTTATAATAACACTTATCAACTTATTTATTTACTAAAAAATAAGTGGGAGACCTTTATCTATACATTCTCATCATCATCAACTTCTAACTTCTTGTCTAGATCAATAATTGCATTTGTATTTGAATTCTCAATTGAGTTATTTTTGCCTTCCTCATCATCTTCCAAATTTAAGATTAAAAGTTCAATTGTTAATGAATTTCAAAGATTAAAATAAGAAGGGTTAGAATGTTTGTATATTAACTAGGAGTTAAATCAAAGAGATTACCAATAAGTGTGAAACTATGGAACCAATTGTAAAAATAAATCAAAGCTTGAATTTTCTTTAGAAGGAGATAACTTGTATACTTATTTAGCATATTCCTTCCAATACTAAATGCTAACTTAGATGTCACTATGGTAATTGGCACACTCAATAAGTCACAAGCTATGATAGTTGTACTTAGAAATCTATTCTTATGCACCTTCCACCAATCTAAAATACCTAAATCTTTATAATGAAAGCTTTGGCTCTTCTAAATAAATCTATAATTGAGATTTTCCAACTCTTTACTAATTTAATAGTAAAAAACCTTTAAATTCTAGTGAAAAAATCATGCAATAAAAAAATAATCAAAATATAATAAATTGCATAAAAGCATCGAATTATATTTATAAGCAATAAATTAGAATTAAAAATAGAAAAACTTGCAATGAAAAGTTTCTTTAGTCCATTGCTTGTACTTGAACTTCCAAAGGATGACATGGAAATAACACTTAAAGATTGGGTTCTTTATGAGCTTGGAGGTGAACACTTAGGATATGCCTTATAGAGTTGAAAAAAACTTTTATTTCACTATTTCGATATTTTCTTCACAAGTTGTAGGGTCAAAAATATTATAGCAAAACTCTAATAAAAAAAGCTCAATTCTTGGATCAAAGACAAACAAGCAAAAGATTATACTTTAATATTTATCAAATTTAACCTTCATATTAACAGTCATCTCTTTTGTGGTTTCATCTTCACTCTTTAAATTATCCAATAGAAGGCATTTAATTTTCCAAACTTAAGTGAAATACAAGTTTATAATTGGATAACTTGAACATGATATCAAATTTGTCATGTCATAGAAAAGCTTAAAAAATTCACTCATCTTTTCACTCTTTGCCCATTTTACACTACATGGACAATGCTTGTAATTCTTATTAACAATCATAAAGCAAATAAGTGTTTGTTTATATTTTAAAGCACAATCAAGCATGAGAAAAGTATAATTCCATCTAGTGGGCACATATAAGCATAATTTCTTACTGTCATTAATTGACAAATTTGAACAACCTTTTCAAAGCTTTTCATTCTTGCCTCTGAACCCTTAACATATATGATACTTTTTCTAATTTTAACAATGATACTAGAGGCTACTTTTAACCTATCTTAAACAATAATATTTAAAATGTGTGTAAAACATCTCACATAAAAGACTTCACCATCACACAATAAGCTTTGTTCTAAACAAAGTTGTTCTTTCAAATAAGAGTTCCATTATTTTGTCTATCCGTTATTTACATAGGAGCTTTATCATTTTTCTTAATAATTTATACCCTATGTATGAAGGTGGCATGCCATAAAAAGCTAGGAACTTCATAACTTAGGTTATAGAAATCTAGAGAAATGACTAGTCATTTGGATTATAATAGTTATCCATTTCCCTAGAGTCTACCAAGTTGTTGGTCTAGAGACAAATAGCTAGCTATTTGTCTAACAATGGTCATCCGTTAATGTCTTACTCGAATAACTCAATTCCACTATCATACATATCATTTAATAAGATAAGATTTTCATAGTTCACTTATAGATATAGCCCAATTACCTTAAATAAGCTCATTTTATTAGTATACATAATTATTCTTGGCAATAGGTTGGTACTCAGATAGCTTATTTGAGTATGAAACTTTAGAATTAAAGTGGAAAGCTCATACTTGAATACTATATACAATCATAGCTATCTAGAGACTACTCAATTTAAGCATACTTAACTATAGTACTGAAGTATGACTTCAGAAGTACTAATGCAAAAGTCATACTCAAATACTATATTCAAGTATTGACATCCAAAAATAAGGATCCTTATATGCATTCAAGTGCAACAATTGAATACGACATATTGGAAGTGAGTTATAAGCTAGTATTTGAATATCCTATGTAAATATTTTTTGAAATTTCTAGATTTTTCCATAAAGTCTTTAAGAAAATTTACAACTCTTGTATCACTCTAAACTCAAGGAATTAAGTTTATTAGCAACTTCATAACATTTCTTAACTTAATGATACTAAACAAATAATTTTTTTAACATATCTATACAATTAAATAATAATATCTTATAGGAATCAACACTTGCACTGAATATACATCAAATTGAATAACTTCTTGCACTGAATATGCATCAAATTGAACAACTTCACCCCTCGCAATATGTTATTATTAATTCTATGAGCATATAATTCTATCTAACTAATTCAAAATGTATGCCCAATAACCTTACAATGTCATATAATTATTTAATGTATACATATCAATAACCTCATAATGATTTATGGTCACACAATTATTTAATGCATACACATCAATAACCTTGTAATGTCATACTAGAAATAATTTAAGGTAGAATGCCAATAACTTATTCACATAACTTGCATAAACATACAGATTAGAATATTTCTCATGAAGTTCCATCTAATTGGCCAGTGTTTTTATAGTATCCATACAATCACTCTAATCTCTAAATAATATCAGATAGGGTCACATTTTTTTTGAATGTAGTGATAGATATGGATTATTTGATATTTCATTGTTAGAAAACTAATTAGTATTAGTTAGATGTTACTATTGAACTTAATTACTTTATCTCACTAATAAAATCTCTTTCTACTTGCTAACTAGATTTTGATTAAGAAAGGAAATAAGTAAGCTTTGATTATTGACCATGCTAATATATGGCTGTGCTTAGTGATTTACACCAATAACATTCCTAAGGCAAGTCAATCCAGTACATTTATTTCCTAATATTTACCTATGAGTTTAATGGATGTGTCATGTCAATGACTATAGTAATTAACCAATATGTATAATAGGTTGTGAGAGAAAGAGGATAGCATTTCAACAAAATACCCATAATGACCTATTGTGACATTGTCATACACTTTATGCATGTTTTAGGTCATGGTGTGTGCTTAGATATATTTGCACCCCATCTTATTATTGTATTAAGAAATTTAATTTTCATTGGACATCTTTAACAAATGCCTGAATCATTAAGTTTGAATTTATATTTAATAATATTAAAGTTATATAAAACCTATTTTGTACGGTGATATTCTTGTTAATATCCCTATTGGATATTAATTATTAACTATTTTGGTTAGTAAAATATAGACATTTGATACGTTTGATACTAAATACATATTCATAATGTAAATGAGTTAACCCATTTAACGCTCATAATAAATGGGTTGGATTAATATTAACATGTCAACCCAATTAAGGATTTATGTTAAAATTTTAAAAATATTATTTAATAACTAATTAATAATTTAATTTCAAATATTATATATAATTAAAATATAAAATTCATGCTTTAAGAAAATAACAAAAAATATTCAAAAATTTTTTATTAAAAATTAAATATATGTTTGTAAAAAAATAATAAATAATTAAATTTAATAATAAAATTTATTAATTAAAATTATTAAATAAATTAGATAATTTATCTATCTTAACATGATTAATAAGCATATTAATATTATATAAACTATTATTAATTCTTTATATGACATGAATTTGATAACTGAATACAAGTTACCACTAAAAGTGTTAAAATATATTAGGTTTAATGAATTAACTTGGGATTAGTATAATTTTTCTTAACTTAAAACTAAGACTGATATAGAAAATCATAACAGTGACCTGACCTCATAAAGAATTGGAACTAATTAGCCTAACCTAATAAGAAATTGAGATTGAAAAGTATTAACCTATCAGATTATTAGGTTAATTTATTAGTCTAATAATAATGGTAAATAATAAATAATTAATTTATTAATGTATGTTTATATATATTAAAATAATAATTTTAGTATATTAAAATTATATTTTAATATATATAATATTAAAATTATATATATGAGTAATATTAAATAATTTTTAATATTAAAATTAATAAATTTATATATTTAATATTGTCAATATATATTATATGAGTTTATAAAAATAAATAATTACATTAAAATTTAAAAATATTTAATATTAAAATTAATAAATTCATATATTTAATATAATTAATACATATTACATGAAGTTATTAAATAAATATTTATATTTAAATTAAAAAATTAATAAAAATTATGTGAGAAATTTAATTTATCATCATAAAACTTAGAAATTAATAAAAAAATAATTATACAAAGTAACTATTATAACTAAATATATATAGAATAATTACTACAACTAAATAAATATATTAATTAAAGTAATAAAATGTTATTAGTATATTAAAATAGTGATATATTTAATAAATGTTATAAATTTAATTAACAAAATATTTATATCCATTTTAATTTATACTAATTTTTTTTAATTTAGGTGCTATAATTTTTAATTACTTTTCTAATTGGAAGATTTTCATATTAAAAAAATAATATGCTTGAATTTATTTTTTATTCATTAATAATGATGATGATAGTAATAATAAATTTTTAAATAATAATAGTAATAATGATTAATTTGAATTAACTAGTAGTGTGAAATTAAAAAATAAATAAATAAGTGATGTAGTAATAATAGTAATAATAATAACAAAGTATAAGGGGTTGCAAAACTCGCTAGAACTACCAGATAAAAGTCAATTTGGGATTGAAACTAGAACTACCTAATAATTTAACCCAGTAAATTAACCTAATGGGATTGGATTATCTTATTTTGACAATTCTAATTGCTACCATGGTTAGAATTAAAAAAATTACTCGCGTTAGGGACTAATTATGGTCTATTGTAATTGAAAATTAGTCCCCCAGTCTTATGCATCCCCTTGTTGTAACATTACTAAAAAACTAATACAACTCCTCCACTGTTAGGAAAAATTGATCCCTTGATTTCCTTTTCTAAGCATCGGTTAGATGCTGATGCCGAAAGCACCCTGACCAGCTATCATCTTTCCATTTCAACTTTGCACACTGTTGATAAAACTCCATAATCTTGCCTTTACCATGAAATTAATGGTTGTCGACTGCAATCAGAGGGTATGGTCACATAGTGCTATCACTACAAGAATGTATGTTGTTTGAGGCAGAATTTCCCTGCCCTAAATTATCAGGTGGAGTGCCGACTATGCACCGCGGGAAAAAAGCATTTAACACTGACGCGCGTTGCCTAAGATAAAAAAGAAGAAGTTCTGAATGTGTCAGATTTGAGGTGGCTAAATTTGCCTCAAAATTCATGGGAAATTACTTGCATACATTTCTCAAGGACTAAAAAGCAAGAACCTGCTACTGTCAGATTTGGGGTGGTTATTCTGTGGGAAAAATTTGTAGGAAAATTTTGAATTTGCATTTACCAAGGACAAACGGCTTTTTTAAATTTTGGAACAACTCCAATCGCTTAAAATTTTTGTGGGAAATTAACTTTTAACATTTCCCTTAGTAGAAAAGATAAAAATATGAATTTTCTTGCGCTGCCCTAAAAAGCTGCCTTAAATTGCAATTTTTTCATACTCACGTGACACACATGTTGCTCAAAAAAGGGAGATAGTATTTTAGGTCAGCAAAACCTGCCCAAAATGACCAAATATTTCAGATCTCCTTCTCACCTAGGTTTCACTTCTGAGCTGTTTACTTTCTTCTTCTCTTCTTATTCCTTTTTCACCATCCCAAATTCTTTCCATCCTTGGTCAAGCAACTTCTTTACTGGCTTCTACATCAGACAGACAATATATTTTTGCTTCTAAGTGGTAAGTTTTTATTTATATTTTATAATTTTTTTCTGATTTTTATTCATCAACTAGTAGTTTATTTGTTAGATTTGTTCTTTAAATGAAAGAAAACCTTTAATAATTGTTGAAAATAAAAGTTTGATGCTGTTTTCGTTGTTGTTGTACTTCAATTTTTTGTTCAAACTAGTTCTGACTTTGAATAATAATATTGAAAAAATGGGTAAATTATAAAAAAAAATTAATGCTTAAACATATAATTGTAGTTAATTTTGTGTAGTGTTTTCTTGATAAAAAAAGGTTATAAATTGACATGTGTATAAAAATTAGATAAAAAATTATACTTTAATACTAAATAAATACTTCAAGAACCAATTTTGATAAGCTTCTAATGCTTTGATGGAAGAAAATTCATAAATATTGTATCTCATATTGTCATGTTTTTTAAAAAGTTTGAATTTTTTATGAATAAAAAATGTAATTATTTTTTATGAATAATTTTTTTTTAATAATAAGATGAATTTCATCTTGATGTTGATAGCAAATTATTGGAAAATTAAAATTTAATTTATTATCAATATAAAAAATTTTACATTATCAATCAATAAGACAATGTATCATTAAACTTGAGACAACATGTATAACAAAAATGAATTGAATAAATTATTCTTGAGTTAGCATGTAACCTTTAATCAATGGGATAGATTTTGTGGAGGACAATTTGATAGACTAAATTTCATATTATATGATAGATGATAGATATGACATATGTATAATAGAACTCTCCTTAATTAATTAATTATGAAAATTTTATTTTGGAGTTGTATTTTCTTATGATTGAATTTGCATGGCATTTGTACATTTAAGAATAATCTAGAATTAGTTATTTGAATAGATTTAATAAAATAAAACCTTGTTCATTTATGAGATGTAAAAATTGTGGAATTAAATGGTTAGTGTAAATGTATTGTAACTTTATATTATGCATTGCAATTGAAATTTTTGAATGTCTATACATTAGATTTACGTTTGTTATTCTCTATGTTGATTTGAATTCATGTGATACATTGTAGGTCTTGATTTACTTGACAATGAATATTCCAGAGCATCGGAAATGGATGTATAATAGATTGAATCCTCATAAAAAAGGATATACTAATGAATTTTTGTCAGGAGTGGAGCATTTTATTGCATTTACTTGTCAACAAGAGGTCTTTGTCAGAGAAGGTGTAATTAGGTGTCCTTGTTTAAAGTGCCAAAATAGAAAATATGTAATTCCGGATAACATGAGGATACATCTTTATACAAAAAGGTATATGTCTGGATATTGGTGTTGGCATTGTCATGGTGAAGAACTACCTTCACAACATGAAGACGATAACACAGAGACTTTTATGAATGATAACAACCTCAATAGAGTTAACTATCTTGAAGATAGAATTTTTGATGTTGCTGGGTCTAGCTTCGAAAATGAATATAACCATAATTTGGAAGAGCCCCCTAGCCTTAATGCATAAAAGTTTTATGAAATGTTAAATTCTGCTCAACGTCCATTATGGATAGGTTGTAATAGTCACACATAGTTATCTATTGCTGTGAGGATGATGAGTATCAAATCTGATTATAACGTTCCTCAAGGTTGTTTCAATGAAATGATGAAGTTGTTAAAAGAAACTAACCCAATTATAAATCTTGTACCAGAAAACCTATATCAGACCAAAAAAGTAGTCTCAAAGCTTGGTCTTGGACATAAGAAGATAGATTGTTGTGATAATGGGTGTATGCTATATTATAAAGATGATGAAGATAAGAGGCATTGTAAATTTTATGGGACACCTCGATACGCTGAACCACGAGTTGGAAAAGGGAAATATAAAGAAGTGCCTTTGAAGAGAATGTATTTCTTACCACTAATACCTAGGCTTCAGAGATTATATGCTTCTAAAAAATTAGCTGACCATATAAAGTGGCATTATGAGAATCAACAGGAAGAAGGTGTTCTTTGTCACCCATTTGATGGAGAAGCATGGAAGCATTTTGATAGAATATGCCCTGATTTTGCTCTTGAACCTTAAAATATTCACCTTAGTTTATGTTCTAATGGGTTTACTCTGTTCACCCAATCTATTGCCCCATATTCTTGTTAGCCAATTATTATCACACCATACAATCTACCACCTGAATTATGTATAACCCGACCTTATATGTTCTTAACCTTAATTATTCATGGGCCACGTAATCCTAAAAGCAGAATAGATATGTATTTGCAACCATTGATTGATGATTTACAAATCTTATGGAACGATGGTGTCCTTACATTTGATATTTCTAAAAAATAGAATTTCCTATTGAAGGTAGCATTGATCTGAACAAGCAATGATTTTCTAGCATATGATATGTTATCTGGATGGTCCACTGCTAGAAAATTAGCATGTACAATATGTATGGAAAACATAAGAGCATTTACTTTGAAAAATGGAGGTAAACAATCCTGGTTTGATTGTCACAGATGCTTCTTAGAAAAGAATCATATGTATAGGAGGAATAAGGATGCATTTCTGAAAAATAGAGTTGAAAAAAGTCCACCCCCTCGAAGGTTGACAGGTGATGAAGTTTGGGAAAGAATATGGATGATTCCAAATGTCATGGATAGTTAGCCCATCAAGTTACCTGAGTATAGGAAAGATCATAATTAAACAAAGTAAAGCATATGCTGGGAATTGCCATATTGGAAAACAAACTTGGTTCAACATAACTTAGATGTCATGCACATTGAGAAAAATATTTTTGACAATCTTTTCAACACCATTATGGACATTAAAGGTAAAAGCAAAGACAATGCAAAAGCAAGAATGGATTTGAAGGAATATTATCGGCGAAGGGACTTAGAACTTTTGGATATTGGCAATGGTAAGGTTTATAAACCAAAAGCAATGTTTTCCTTCACTACAGAGCAGAAGAAGATAATATGTGAATGGGTAAAAAAGTTAAGAATGCTAGATGATTATGCTGCTAAGTTAGACAAGCATGTTAATATCTCTGCAAGTAAATTGTTTGGCATGAAAAGTCATGATTGTCATGTATTTATGGAACGCCTTCTTCCTATTGCATTCAATGACTTACCTGAACCTATATGGGGCCCAATCACTGAATTAAGTCAATTTTTTAAGGACTTATGCTCTACGACATTATGGGAGAGTGAGCTTGTCAAAATGAAATGTAACATCCCACTGATATTGTGTAAATTAGAACGGATTTTTCCACCTGGTTTTTTTTATTGCATGGAACATTTGCCTGTTCATTTGCCATACAAAGCAAGAGTTCTTGGCCCTGTACAATATAGGTGGATGTATCCCTTTGAAAGGTAGAATATTGCCTTAGCTCATTATTTACTTCACTTTTCTTACGTTAACGATATACATCCTCATCAAAGTTACTAATTAATGCTTTATTGCATGTTCCTTAATAAACTTAAGAAGAAGGTAGAAAATAAGGCACATGTGGAAAGGAGTATATGTGAAGCATACTTAATTGAAGAAATAGCACAATTTTATCAATATTATTTTCCACCTGATGTCCCAACTCAAAGCACTCAACTAAGTCAAAATATGGACTAGTATGGAGAACCCGGTGTGTCAACCCTATCAATTTTCAACTAACGTAGTCGACCATCGAGGAAGTATATTCATAGATTTTTGACAGATCAAGAATTATCTGTAGCAACATTATATATTTTGTTGAATTGTGATGAAGTTCAACCATACTTAAAGTAAGAGTGCTAGTTAAAAGAGTTAGTAATTATGTCATATTAATTAGTTTAGTTACCCATCTTATGACAATTAATGTAGTGTATTCATCAATGAAGTGCAACAAGCCTTGCCAAATATCACAGATCAAGATGTTGAAAAGATGATTGAAGATAATTTTTTCTCTTGGTTTCAAAATTATATGTGTCTCTATCTTTCTTGTATTTTAGATTAAGTTTCATGACTATCAATTGAATTAACAATTTTTTTTTTATCATTTTATAGGTGCACAACTCTAGTGTTGCATAACATAATGGTCATTTATAGGATCTTGCATGGGGTCCATTGCAGGAAATGAAAACATGGCCAATATACTTTGTGAATGGGTACAAGTTTTACACTAAGTCATGGAGTGAAAGGAAAAAATCTATCAACTGTGGGGTTTCTGTGAAAAGAACAGGGAATGTAAACTCCAATGAAAATGACTTCTATGGCATCCTCAGTGAGATCATCGAGTTAAAGTATCCTGGTTAAAATGATAAGAAGTTGGTTCTTTTTCATTGTGAGTGGTTCGATCCTATAATCAACCGTGGTATGAAAATGCATCCATTATATGGGATAGTTGAGATAAAGCATACTAGAAGATATACTAAGTATGATCCTTTCATTCTTGCTCAATAAGCTATTCAGGTTTACTATGCACCATATCCCACACTAGTAAAGGATAAGTTAAATTGGTGGGTTATCATTAAGACAAAGCCAAGAGGTTTAGTTGATCATAACCATTAGTTGAAGGTTGCGTATCAAAATGAAGAAATATGTTTTGTGGATGAAGTTGTTGATGATGGTTAAATCGGCACAATGCGTGACATTGATGGAGGCTTTGAGGAAATTGATTTATATGTTGACCTCATGGGCCAACTTGATGGAAATGAAATAGAGAGTGAAGGTGATGAAGGTGATTATTCTAGGAACGAGGACAAAAGAGGATGAAAGTGATGATGAGTATTCTAGTAATGATGAAGAAGAAACTAATCTTAGTGATGATGAGGTTGATGATAATGAAGAAGATTACACAAGTGACTGAAGGTATAATAGATAAAGTATATAAAATATTTTTTATCCTTTCAACTTTACAATGATTAAATTTTACTTCTTTTAACTTTAAAAATTTAAAAATTACTCTCCTAAATTACATAAGACTTGTAATTAATACACATTATCCATTTAATTAATCATTTTATTAAATCATATAATTTTTTATAAAATTTTAAATAAAAATCATATTATTATAATATAATAAATTTTTTAGTCCTTTTTTCACACATATGTTATATAATTAACAGAAATGAAATTATATATAAGAAATTTTAATTAAATGCTTGAAAATAAAGTGTCAAATTATATAAAATAATAATAAATTGAATTATTATTTTATAATATTATAATTCTTGTTAAAAATTTCATAAAAAATAACATGATTGGATAAAAAAGATTAATTAAATGAATAATGGGTGTTAATTTTATATTTTGTAAAGTTTATAAAAATAATTTTTCTAATTTCTAGTTTGCAATTTGTTATATGAAATTTGTAACTTTCTTATATAATATCATGCAAGCAATTATTCTGTGGATAGGCAAACATCGATTGTGATCTTTGCCTTGCCTCCTCCCACGTTATTTAACAAATTTGGAATTGCCCTGTTGGCGTGTAGCTCCCTTGGTGGATCGTGGGATTTTGGGTTTGAGCTCCTGCCACGTCCGTTTACTTGTTTTTTTAATGCCTTACCACTTACCGCCTTAGGGTGTGTTTGGAACAGGTGTAATCAGGGGTGGGGGGAAATAAGCAAGTGAAATTCGAGGTGAAATTTTGAATTTCACCTGTTTGGAGGGCTGAGTGAAAGTGGGGGTGTAAATAAAAAAGCAAGCAGCAGGCAGTGGGTCCCAGTGAAATTCCAACCCCCCTAATTTTGAGATGAAACGCGGTGAAATTAGGATTCCTGTGCCCAATTCCAAAACCTACCCCTCTCCTTCGCGTTTTACCTTCTGCTGCAGAGGCACCGTCTCCCTCCAACACTCGTGCCCAACTTCGCCTCAGAGAGGCTTTCCGCTCCGCTGTGAGACCATGAAGCACCGCAGGTACGCTCTCGGTGTCCCAATCTAGTGGTTCCTCTATCTCTTCAATTTTCTTTCAACTTTTTCATCTCCTGTGATATTCTGCAAGGTGTTCATCTTCTTCCACCGCTCACCATCTAATCTGGGTCCAACTAGCAGATTAGATCCCTCTTCGTCCAACCACCAGATCGTGAAGCCAACGTCACCTGCAGATCTGAAACTAGGTATACTTGGTTTAAATCCAATGGTATTTGCCTCTTGTTTTGTTGTTGCTGGTTGATTCTTGCAGGGGAGTCACCGACTACATCGCGGCATAGAATGGCTGAGCACAATGGGAATCTGACTGTTGGAGACCATTTGCCTTCCTGTGTGGGTGACCGTGAACTGGGATTGATGATCTCCGGTAGAGGCAAGAAGATTTTGGACTTCGATGTCGGCCAGCAGCTGCGTTCGGCGGAGGTTCCAGAACCTCCTGATCCGGGTTGAATAGTCCGGGTTAAACTTGACCCGAGACTCGGATTAGGACCCGACCCATGGATTTTTTTAATATTTTATTTTATAATTATTATAATTAAATATTTTTTTATTTTTTTTAAATTATTGTCAATTATTCCTTCTCCCTTCTTTCTGTTAATTTCTATACTGGTTTGATAATTGCTGCAAATTCTAATGCTGTCTGGAATGGAAATTTGTTTTCTTCTTGTTCGTAATTCCTCTTCTGACAATTGGTTTATTATATAGATTCAATGGCAGAATACTTTGCAAGTAATGTCATGTTATTTACATGTAAATATCTAATTTAATCGATGATTAATAAGGCCCGTAGAAGTGAAAGATTTAATTTCTAGAATCAAATTACATTATGATATAATAAAAGTTGCAGGAAATAAGGCTATATAAAATTTATATAGGGTAAAGGAAGATAAAAAAAATGAATCAATTCATAGGATAATCTGCAACTGGAAATTGTTTTCGTAAAAATAAATTCTATAAACGATTTTGCATAAAATTCAACTTTTGAATAAATAATTTTTTTTATATTTTAAATGAGGAATTAAACATGATTTTGTTTCTTACAATTCTAAAGTTTTAAATCTAATGGAAGTAATGACAGCACGTTAGTCTAATTATTTACAATTGCATAACTGAAGCTTTAAAATTTGTGATTTAATTCGTTTACTCATAAAGAAATTAAAATTAATATTGATTATTAATGTAACATATTATTTTATGAAATTATTTAATATTAATAATTTTTAACATAAATAATTAAATCAAAATAAAAATAAATTAATTTATTTCACTATTTATTAAGACATAATTCTTATGTCAAATCATTAATAAGAATCAATTTAGATATATACATATATATAAATATATGAAAAATTTCAATTAAAGCAATACTAATTATTTCAATGATCGGTACAATGCTTGGAAAATGTTTATTATAATTCTATACCTTTACAATTATTAATTACAATATAAATTTCCTAACTTAATAATATTATATGTCAAAATCAAGTTTCTTGAAATATTTATAGTTCTCTAGTTAAGTAACAATTTTAACAATTGTCAATTATAGGCATAATATTGTTAGAGGTTTATATGAAATAAATCGAATAATGTTTAACTATATTGTATTACTAATAATATGAAATCTACTTCATATTTCTCATCATATAACTATAAAGATATCATATTGTAATTATTATATTTTATTCGATTCCAAGACACCTGAGCATCATACATTGTGTTCATGCATACAGGTTATTTACTTTGAAGAAAAGCACTGTGAGTAATCAATTTTAAATCTCTATATCCAAGGAAAAACTCTTGTCGAGCATATTCAAACCAACTCCATTCCCCTTTCGGTTTCGACGCATAAGGTATATTAGCATCCATCTAGAATGTTATTTTAATACCATTGGATTGTTTGATGTTATTATTCAATCAATTATCATGGAGTTATGTTAGCATTAATTTTATTTCTTTAAAATTCTAAAATGGACAGCATGTTAGCCTTTGTTGTGGTTATTCCAAACTTTTATATAGTATAAACGCCTTCATTGTCATGATAACCATTAAGCTTATTTATTTAATAGTATCTACACATGTGTTTGCCTATTATGTGTTCTATAGTTATTTTGCGGAAGATTTGTGCAATTAAACATGGAGGATAACTTTGATGATACGTACGAGGAATTAGCGGAAGTAAACAGGATGATCAACGTTAATATGATAGAAAAGTGGGAAAAATCATGTGAAATATGCACTGTTCAAATGGTTTGTTATACTGTTCATTCGATGCATCTATTGCAATTGGAAGCAAATACTGTACACCGCCCTATTAGTGATAGTACTGGTTCAAGGGACCAAATGCGCCAGCAGCTATTACAAAACCTAATGGAGGTTGATAAATGTCGCAATATGGTGCGCATAAGTCCCCATGCTTTCCATCAACTGTGTGAAAAGTTAAGAGCAACAGGTAGAGTGAGAGATTCAACGTATTTAATAGTTGAGGAGCAAGTTGCTCAGTTTCTACATATGTTGTCACATAATGTGAGGAATGGGACTATGTCATTTTTTTTCCATCGATCTGGAGAGACAATTAGTCGTCACTTCCACAATGTCTTACGAGCTATTGTTCAACTTGGGGATGAGTACTTTGTGCAACCTTCTGGATCAGAGGTTCCTCCACAGATATTGAATAACAGCAGATTTTATCCTTATTTTAAGGTAATGAATTTATATATATATGTTAAATTATTCAATTCTATGTATATTTTAATTTACACAACCTTTATATAATCCTTTTTTCAATTTCTACATACAGGATTGTATTGGAGCTATAGATGGGACTCATACACGAGTCAAGGTACCAAGAGAGGATGCGACTCGCTTTCGAGGAAGGAAAGATTACCCGACACAAAATGTGCTAGCTGTATGTTCATTTAATATGAAGTTCACATTTGTTTTGGCTGGATGGGAGGGAACTGCATCTGATTCCAGAGTTTTTAAACATGCATTAAATAAAGGAGGGGATAGACTGAGAATACCCAGAGGTATGATAAATTATAATATGTCATTCAATTAAAAAAAAAAAGAACAGTTTCTACTCTTACATGATTTTTATATATTTTCAGGCAAATTCTACCTAGGAGATGCAGGTTATCCCTTGAAAAGTGGACTTCTAACCCCATATAGAGGTGTTCGTTATCACTTAAAGGAATACACAGCACGTGGTCCACAGAATGCAAAAGAAATTTTTAATCATCGTCATGCTTCACGGAGAAATGTTATTGAAAGAACATTTGGGGTCCTGAAAAAGAGATTTCCTATCATAGCTAGTGGGACAGAGCCTCATTATTCTTTTGAGACTATGACGGATGTTACTATTGCATGTTGTGTGCTACATAACTTTATGATGGATGAAGATCCTGATCCGCAGTTGATGGATGAAGTGGACCGTGAGTTGTTACATGGTGATAGTGAAGATACCAGGGATCGGGAAACACAAAATAATGAGGCAGATTATAGGGAGGGATACCTCTTGAGGGAACGCATAGCCACCCATATGTGGACTGACTATGAACAAACTTTGTCATAGCTTTGTAGATTTCTTTTATCTTAAGCCTTGTATTGGACTTGAAACAAATTGAATGTTTTTGTTATGGTAAATGTGAATGTTGTGGTTATGGGTGTAAGTTGTTAGTGTTATGAAGTTGGCTTCCATTAATGTGTTATATATATGTCATAGACAGGGTTTTGTATTTGTACAAGATATATTTTAACTACTATGTAGGTGATGTACATTTGGGAATTATCTATATTAATTCACAGTACTTGATTGTTTGTCAATTTGCAGATAGAGAATGCCAAGGAATAGGAAATCTGATGGTACGGGTGAAGGATCATTTAGGGACACATTGAGATGGACACCAGAGATGGATACATTATTATTGGATGCATTGTTGGAAGAAGTGAATAAAGGAAATCGACCTGATGGGACATTCACTACCACGGCATATGCTACTATAGTGGCTGAGTTGAAGCAATCAATTGGTCTATCTTTTCAAAAACATCACATCCAAAATAGGATGAGAACATTGAAAGAGCACTTCAATGAGTGTTATGACTTATTTCATAGGTGGAGCGGAGTTGCATGGAATCCAATTACAAGAATGTTTGAAGCTGAGCAAGAAGTGTGGAATGAGATCTGTGCGGTAATGTATCAAGTATCCTAAGCATCACATATTTATTTTCTGAGTCATATATATGTCATTGTATGTTAGAAATAGATTCATCAATACTGATTATATGACATAAATGAATTTTATAAAGTTAAAGTTTATCCAATGATGTATTTATTTTCAGGAAAAATCGGATGCTAAAAAATGGAAACGCACTCCTATCCATAAGTATGACAAGTTACTGGAGCTCTTTGCTAAAGATAGAGCTATGGGTGCACATGCTGAGACTTCAAGGGATAAAGTTTTGAGGTGGCAGAGAGAAGGCCTGGACCTTAATGATGATTTTGGACAGATGCCTGACTCTAATTTGCAATGGGAAGATGAGCCCTCCACCTTCCCACAGCAGACTGGTGCATTCACTCCTGAAGGTGCTCCCTCCATCCATTCTCAAGAATATGGTCCTTCAAATCAATCACAAGGAACTTCATCTTCAAGGGGTTCTAAGCGGAAAACACCTATGTCTGATGTGATTGAAATGGGATATGAAAGATTGAATTTAGGAATGAAAGATCTTTCCTCAGTAATGAGAGAGGTGGCTGACAAGCATGTCCATATAGCTGAAAAGCAGGTTCAAATAGCTAAAAAAAGTCTATCAATCCTTGAGAAGAGTAAACCTCGCCATTACAGCGAGGCTGAGGTGTGGGAAGAGTTGGAGAATGTAGGAGTACCCCAAGAGTATCTTGTAAAGTGTTACGACTTCTTATGTGATAATGAAAGGTCAAGAAGAAATTCTTTGGTGCACCGCTGCATGCACGACTACAAATACTGTACCAACAAATGGCAAATGCAGGAGTCGGCTGAGCCATGGGTGATCAAACTAAATGATGCTTTTGTTGGTGAAATGTTAGCAGGTAATGTAATTTACTAACATTGTGCTGTAGGTTTATTAGTAGTTGGAGGATTTGGATGTATTTTATCTTTGTGTTTGCTTTGACATTCCATAGGTTTTATCCAAACATCCTTCTTATGTTTCTTACTTCTTTACAACATTACTGGATTGATCCATATTAACTTTATTTCTTACTTATGTAGGTATTTTTGCTTCACCAATGCATGAAGATGTAGCTACTCTGGATTAGTTTATTGTACAACTTATGTATTTTCTATGGGATTATTGGATTGAGATGTTTGTTTGTGACTTTTCATATCAATATTGCTAATTGCAACATTTACTGAGTAGACAATTGATATGGTGGAGACATTTCTATTATATGTAACAGGTTGTGTACTTATTTTAACTTAATTGATAGAAGATTTTATGCATAATTTTAAGTTATAATGTTAATAGGTCGTGTGCCTTGGAGAACATCTATATCAACATAATGGATATGATGAGTTTTTAAACCTACATATGTTGCCAAGGAAGTATAATTGTGAATGAGGACAGGGTTTCAATGCATAGTTAAATTTACACAAGTAGTGCTGGAATTTTATTTTATTTTTTATCAAAATAAGATGTGGAAGTAGCAAATTTCTATTTTATTCATAAGAATTTTTATTACCAATTATAGTGCAAATTGTTTGAAATTAAATAATTATATGAATTCTAGAATTATAAACATAAATATGTAAGTAATAAGATAAATATTTAACATAAATTATTATATTCATAAATTAATTTTTATTTAATTCTATTAAAAAATATTATAACTACCTCACCATAAATTTTTTTTTAATTTATAGTGCAAATTTTTTAAAATTTATTAATTATATGAAATTTAGAATTATAAATATTAATATGTTGTAATAAGAAAAAAATTTAGCATAATTTCATTCAACCGTAAATTATTTTTTATTTAATTTTATTACATAATAGTATAATTATCTCAACATAATATAGTAAAAGGATATTTTAATCATTTTACTCATCCATATTTCCTCCCTCCTCTATTTTCACCCATTCCAAACAAAAGAAATTCATTTCACCCCTATTTCCACCCCCTCCAATTTTCACTCATTCCAAACAACTCAGGTGAAATAAATTCCACCTCCATTTCCTCCCCCCTCCATTTACACCCCTTCCATTTTCACCTCCAGCCAAACACACAATTAGTGATTTTTTAACCCTTCACTGCTTCACATTTCAGAATCCTATAAAATTCAACTTCGTCCGCCAGAAACCTATATTTTCCCTCCGCCATTTTCCCAAGTCCCCTTTTTTTTTTTTTTTCACAATGCACTATACCCTAGATCCAGAATGATCATCCTCACCTTTACCAAGTCACCGTGTCTGTCTTCCTCCCCATCTCGACTCCAACAAGAGCACTGCAACGCATAGTCGAGTGTGTGTGTGTTCTATAGCTGGTTAGGTATATCTATCTTCTTTTTATAAGAGATTTTAGCTTCAATAGATGAAAAAATTAATACTTTTTGCCAATATAGCTTCAATAAATGTATTTAGGGTCTGATTGTCATTGTACATTTGCCGATATTTAGGGTCTGATTCACCATGGGGAATATTCATTTTCAAAGCTATATCGGCATGTTATAACTTTAATAATGTAAGGAAGACTACCCTCTCTTGATAGAGATGATTTATGTGAATTTCAAATCAAGCATTCATCGTACTGTTGTTTGGCACAAAACAGATGTAGAAGATTTGGAGAGCACATTTTGCTTGTATGTTTGGGGTATGCATTAATAGATGAATCATCTTTTAATGTTCCACCTTTGAGAGATATGTTATGTTACAATAATCGTCTTGTCCGGTAACTCTTCAGAATAAAATTTCAAATCTCTAAAGAGAAATTATAGTATTGGATTGACTGCAGTTGTATATGAATAGTTAAGCTACCTATTTCTTTCTTGATTTACACCTATTCTACTTGTTACTTAACATAGTTTTATTGCAGGGAAATCATTTGACCTATTTATTACTGTTGACAGGTACTTCCCTGCTTTTAACTGTCATAAGCTCAATTAGTAATGACTATAGGCATTTTCCCGCATGCTATCGAACTCAAAAAGGTCCCATAGGGAAGGCAAGTATTTGCATGGGAGTGCTGCTAATATATGTTGATTTGTTTCTAGGGGATGAAAATTTCACTCAAACTTGCTTTTACCTGGATTTTTGCTTAATATATGTTGATTTGTTTCTCATTACTTGCTGGTTAGTAGTTGTGGCTTACTCATGCAGAGTGTGGTAATCTTATAATGCTCTTTATTTGTTTGTTTAAGAGTTCACAGTTGCTTTTACCCTCAAGAGAAAGTAAAGTCATGTGTACGGGAAAAATAAGTGAGATAGTGGGTGTTGGAGAAGGACGTCAATGATAGATTTTAGATATTGATACAAGATGTAGCTACTTTTTAATTTAGTATTCTAATTATGCAATAGGGACTCATTCCCCTTTTACTTTATCTTTCTCATTAATAGATTGGGAGCCCGGGGATTGTGGCTATTGGTGAGCATTGTAAGTTGCTAACTGATCTTACTATCCGAGTCTGTGATACGTAACCCTCATTGACAACTTATTTGAAAGTCTTATCTGTTTTAATGCTTTCTTTCCCTGTTTGATTTCACCTTGAAAGCTTGTAGCTTTAATTTTTATTTTTAAGTTAATATGCAAGAGCTAGATTCCAGATTTTTTCAGAATATACCCAGTATTAGAGGATGTTTTGGATTACTAGGGGGGATGATGAGGCCCTGATTGCAATTGGTCAGGGGTGCTCCCTACAACGTCTGAATATTTGTAATTGCCATGAAATTTCCATATGCTGGAGTGATAGCCATTGCAAGAGGGTGCCCTAAACTCTGTTAT
>JAIUCU010000297.1:0-37058 GCA_020226215.1 Sindora glabra
CAAAAAGAATAATCATACAATACCATTTGGTAGAGTTAGATGTCGTTGAAATTACTTTGATTCCCATTTTTGAAATAAGGTATCCGACTGGATGGGAAAGAAAAGAAAATCATAGCAGTCTAAGTGAAACACCTAACATATAAAGGGAGGAGGGGTTTCAACCATTATTATTTAACAACTTATCATATGGGTAGAAATAGATTGGATTGATTTAGGATTTACCTAATTAGGTTAAGGATGTTTTGTAAAATATTTGTACAAACTTGAGCCATTAGCTTGTACAAAATTAAAATTTAGGTTCACTTTGGTCTATTAAAAAAATTTGGCCTAAATTTTTTAGTTTGTTTAGAAGTCAACTTGCATAAGAATTTCTTAATTAAGCTAATAGGAAAAACCTTTAAGGTGAAAATAGGACAACCATCAAATTAGGCAAATAAACATATAATTACACACATTAAAATATTATTACTATTATACATATGTATATCTAACATTAAACAGTTAAAATTAAAATACAAAGTGATGCATTTTTTTAAATAATTATGTGACCATTTTAAGAGATTACCTAATCTTTAATTATATTTTAATCCTAACCATTAATGTAATATTTAATTATCATGATTCATTTCTCTCATTTTTCACATAAAAACATTCCTATCACTTAATATGTTTCAATGCATTTGGATAGATAAAAATGATAATTATTTGCTTTAATATCACTCCTAAATATCTGTAATTGTTCAACTTGCAATAATTTTGGATTACATTGTAAAGGACTTCATAACTATTTTCAAGGTCCAGGTTAAAATTTCATTGTAATGGATAGCTAATAATTCCATAAGATATTTGGCAAAATGCTGACAGAGAAACAAGAAGCAGATAATTTACTTTGGAGCTTTAAGACAACGATTGAAAACAAGTTAGAGTAACAAACAACTAACGCATAGCTAGAGCAACCCACCCAAAATAGTGGTTATGTAATTCGATATTTTATTAATACAATCATAATTTAGTAATAGCCTAAATGAACTTAAATTCAATATGAAGACAACCAAAAGAAAACTTTAATTTAATGGTATTGGCAAGCATGCATAATTAAGTTCACATGCACTTGCTTTTTTTGAGAAAGATTCCAACTTTGGAGGACATGAAAAGATTACCTCAATTATCTGGTTTCAAGCCGCAATAATTGAAAATGATTAAAGAAAAAGTTCTATGCACTAATACACAGTCATTATGTCGATTGCTTATTAAGAACGATAGCCTTTAACTCTACAGAATTTTGCCATCCTTCATGTAAAATGCAATATAGTTAAACATTCTTTCTTTTTGTACATAGTTTTCTTTTTTAAATTTTAATTTTCTAGAAAGGTGATTTTATCTTTAAATGCAAGGTTATAGGTTTCCAAAACTAAGACTATAAGATAATAACCCAAAAATTCATTATTATAATATAGTTATCCACATATGTACTAAACTTTAAAGATACATAAAATAAGCCCTAAACAAATGGGAACAAAGGGAAAAACATAGCTTAACAGAAGTAAATTTCAATCAAGATAAAGTTTACAAGTTTCAAAGGCTTTCTGGAATTTATATAACCTCTCCTTAAGATCAAAATAATTCTCCATATTTATATTTAAACTAATATCAACACCAAGCCTCACTATCCTCAAGACCTTTGCATTTTTCATCATATAAGCTAGAGTATTCATCTCAAGTTTCATTCATTTAAATCCTTTAAAGTGAAACTCTTTAGGGCTTGACTTGAGACATTAAGAAACAAATTAAGGCCACCTCTTCATGAACAGATATGCCATTGATATAATAATTGTTTTCACCTTATAATAAGGACGCTAGCTTACTTGTTATGCAAGTTTATGAAAAAGTAAACAACCTATTTGGATGATGGAGAATACGAGAAAAAGAATGCTATCATTTGCAAAAGAAATTAAGAGTGAAAAGATAACCTTCCAATATTCTTTTCACCAAAAAAATTACTAGTAAATTCAACTCTTCCCACATACATTTTAATGGATGAAGTATAAAAAAATAATGGATGATGGAAAAAAAATAATGATTCATATATTAATAAATTTGTAAGCAACTGAAAAATGATTAAAAGAATTTCTTGTTGCTACTTGACTTTTAAATTTCTTATTGATGATTATTCAAAAATTTTCTCTTTCCGTAAATGCACTCATATTTTGTAGGAGCAAACTGAAGATTAATAAACCAAACCAACCTTTGTAAGGATGATAACTTTAAGGTTGGGTGATTTTTCAATCAACTTTACCATCAAATCCCAATAAAAAATGAACCGGAAAGCTCTAAACTTTTCATGTTATGACATTTAGGAACTTTATAAATTACATGAGAGCCAAAGAAGACCTACATTATAGATGAAAGAAAGATAAAACCAATATTTAAATTTTCACTAAGATACAATTTTATAAAGTATATAAACTCAAAGGTAACTTTAAGATAGCACCACTTTATTCTTATTTTTCATATGATATTGAATATTTTCATTGGAAAATTACTTTTTTATAAGATCTTCTAATAAAAGGTTAAAGCCTATGTAAAAAAAAAACAATAAATGAAAAGAAAGAAAAGTTTTAACTTCATTGCAGATTCATTTAATTTTAAAAATCAAGCATGAGAAACGTCATGGAGGAACTTAAGTACAAGATGCATATGGTTTGAGGGAATCATGATTTCTGCCACCTTCGAGTTTTTGGCCTTAATACAGTAATAATCGCCAGAAAATTTCCCACAAATAATCAAAATGTGAATGGATGAGGCTTTGCCATCAATTTTGTGCTCTTTTGTAAGACTCTTAAATAATATGGCTAACTTTATCAAAAACATGGGATTATATCGCGAAGTCTAATCATAATTAGTAACAGTATTTAAGTCTTCAAGCATAGAACATTTAGGAAAAACCCTATTGAATGCATCATTCGTGTACTTAACATGAAAAGGTGCTAAGGATTTGTTGAGGTGGAGAAAATGGACAGCGGCACAGCGGGAAAAGCATCTGGAACAATGGTTGCACATAATTTCAAAGACTCTAGGGTTTCGAATTTGAAAATAATACTAGGTAATTTGAATTCTAGGCTTGTAGGGATGTAAAGACTCATAGATTTGATGTTTTGCACAACGACGGTAGAAACCCATGTCCTAACGTTGTAAACATTGGCATAGGGATTTCTGATTGCGAGCTCAAAAATGTTGATCAAATTTGGTTTTGTCTTGAGAAGTACACTATAAAGATTGTTAGCAAATTGCCACTGGCCTAATTTGCCAGTAAAATTAATGTCATCAAACGTGAGGTTATCCAACCCGGTCTAGACATATCTCCATCCAGACGAAAGGATACTTGTGGCAACAGCTTGTTTTATTGGAAGAAAGGAGAGGATTAGAATAAGGAGATAGTCATGTAAGTTTCTAAGTCTATTGACTGCATCCTTTGTGTTTTCTCATCTTGGAAAGAAAGACTCATGCTACCAGATTTTGCTATTAATATTGCAGTAAACTTGAATTTGTCAAGAAATGGGGAAAGTGAAATTGATGGGTGAGAGAAAAGTAGCGAGTGTTAGAAATAGAATTTCAAGAGGGGAGGATATATAATAATATATGCTGGTGAAGCCACTCTTTCATATGCTTTGAGAACGTAGAAAGTTAGAGGATGAGAAGGGAAAACAAAAAAATAAAAAAAAGAAAAAAAGAAAAGAAAAAGAAAGAAAAAGAAACTTCCCTTTTGTGTATAATGAAATACGAGGTAATCAACAATTCATGGAAGAAATTACTTAAGTTTCCTAGATAAGAAATATGAATACAATTAACAGTGGGCAACTAAATAACTTGGTTTCCTTCTCGTTTGAATCCAAAAATGGTAATTATCAACGCGTTTTTCGTTTTATGTATGTGTATTAATAAGAAGAAGGATTTGTGGCATCAATTATATATTCCTTTCTATTTAATATATATTTTATGCATTTTTTACAAAATTAATTCTTGTTATTACGAAATGAATTCATAGGATATGCATTCGCAAATTGTCAAACCATTGAGAAAAATACATTGTTCTTCTCTGGGTTTTTGTTCAATTATACGAACTTCTATTCTAATTTTAACATTCCTCAAAATATATAATAATATTATACTTAAATTCAAATTTAAATATTTTTTAATAAAATAATAAAAAATAATTTCAGATTTAAATCAAACAATATATATAATAATTTATATGTTTTACGATCAATGATATGCTTTGGTTGAACTTGAATGGTTAAAAGTCTTGGACAATTACATTAGAATTTGACCAGTTATTAGACATATTTTAATTATTTGTATTTAATTAAAATATATTTTTATCACAAAATATTTAAAATATCTCATATTAGTATATATATCATTTGATTTAAATCTATAATATTTTTTTTATCTTTTGGATGAAAAAAGTTTAAATTTAGGTTTAATTGTAATATTATTTTATATTTCAATGGAGGTTTGTATAGATTTTGAGACTAAAAAAGAAATTTATATAATTTCATTAAAATTCAACAGATGTGAAATGTATTTTTCTCCAAACCTTTTGACTATGACATGGTTCTTTGTGTTGATCCCAGTTAGAGAAAAGTATTTATTTTGAACCGCGATTTGCATATTGACTTTCTTTATTGATTATTCTAACCGTTTATGATAAATTATAATTATAATTATAATACGATTCCCTTTTCTATATTGCTGATTCTAACATAATTAATAATTGTTTCCTTTACTAACTCGTGATTTTCGTATTTTTCTAGAAGTATATTCGTAATTAGCCTATTTGCATTTGCACGCGCTCTCTTGTGCGTGTTAAGAGATTTTACTCTTTATTTAAGAAATTCATAGCACTTGGATAATTTTAAGTTGATGAAAGAATGTATAATGTATTTAGTAGTATTCAAGTAATTTTAAATTTTAAATTCTATGAATTGATATATTTAAATATTAATTAATACAAAATTTATGCTTACTTGAGTAATTTTAAATTTAAAGAATTATTGACTTTTTTTTGTTAAATTGATGGAGCCTAAACAGAAAAAAATTGAACTATTTTTTATCATTAATTAAAGTGATGAAAACTTCATGTGTTATTCTTTTTTAAACTTGTAATATATGAATTAAAGTTTTGTGCAGAAATAAAAATTAAGATGAGATAATATATGAAAGAGAGATGGAACATGAATGAGAAAAAAACAGTAATTTTAAATGGTAGAGGGAGAAGTTACATTTGAAAATTGAAAATATGAGAGAGAGAGAGAGAGAGAGAGAGAGAGAGATGAGTGAGTAGATAATTTTTAAAAATTATATTAAAATTTTGAAATATGATATTTGAATTAAAATTATAGAATTATTCTTTATCTTTTTAAAAATTGGAACATGTAAATATGAACTATATAAAAATAGAAAATCAGAGTCCATTCCTTCCCAATCTTCTTTCTATTAGCATGAATGATATATGCACTGTTTATTTTAAATTGGGGAAAAATAATGATTAATACATACATACATATATCTCCCGTGGGAATATAAACTAGAATTCTTATCAAACCTAAAGTATAGAACCTTATCAAACTATAAATGGAATAAAGATATTTTCTTTAATAGAATCTACTCTATATTTGATAGTAACTATCATTTCTGGAAATAAAAATTCCTTGCAAGTCTTCCTAAATTTTTATGAGATGAGGCTAGTGAGAAAAATTAGAAATTACTTTGGCATTCTATCCCTTAGAACAACTTACTTATAAACAATTAGTAAGTTATATTCAAAAGGGTATCTCAAGATTTGTCAAGATGACAAAATCCAAAGGCAACTAATCAAGGAAAAAATTTAAATTGTAGAGAATTGGAAACCTTTTGCTAATAGGGGTTTGAATACACACACACTTGGTGTCCTAGAAAAAATAAAACAACCAAGAGTGCTTCAAAGTTTTATTTTAGAGGAAAGAAAGTATTGTACCAAGTCTTTTGATAGTTCCACTTTAAATAACTTATCAAATTTGGATGAAAAAATTTATTGCCTCATTGGCCGAAATAAAAATTTTAAAAGTTATATAAATTACAAAATTTGGATCATTCTTACTTAATTTATATTTGATATTCACCGAGTTAGAATCATCTAAAATGTGCCCATAAAATTCCTAAAAAATGGAGTGCACACACACAAACACACAGAGTTACATAATTCATATCACAATCATATGATCAGTTTGTTTCAAAAATATTTCCATTTTCTATTTTAATAATAAAGAATTAAGTAAGAAATTTGAACTATCAATATTTATAATGTTTTATACTGTTCTAAAAACAAAAGATTCTATCATTCTAATATAATATGTAGTTAAAAAGTAAATATCTTTTAATTTTTATAATAAATTTTTTAAATTATAATGTTATAAATTGTATGTCAATTTTTTATTTTAATTATATGCATATTAATACAAAAAAAATGATTACAGAACTCATGTTTTTAAAAGCGGTTTTTAAAATTTTAAATGTTACCCAAATACTTGTATAGCTTTAATTATTTTTCTGTTTATTAATCATGAATTTATACTAAATTTTAACTGTACTTTTTATTTACAGTACACGTATGTATCTTAGACATAAAATTTCTATCAGATTTAAAACTAATTACGCTGAAGACTAATACATGGTACTAATATAACAGAAAAAATTATAAAATAGCATTATTATTTTGAGAATTGCTACTACTAGACAATTTATGGAAAGATTTCTAGTACTATATTTATACTAAAAGTTCAATAATATTTTTATATATTTTTAGACAAGTGAATTTGTTTTTCAATTTTTAGCATTAAATTTGATTTTTATTTCCTAAAATACATCGGGATGTTTCTTGCAACTACTTTTCATTGAAAAATTAATACACTTATCAAAATTTGTCTGGAAATAGTATTCAATTTCTAGGGATAATATAGCGCTAAAATTTTTTACACAATTTATGGTGGCAAACTATAGAATCTACAAATTAAAATTTTTTATACTGAAACTCATATGGGAAAGATACTCTAGGTTGCATTCAGTTTGTGGAATTTTTCTCATATTTCCAAATGCTTTTCTCATATTTCCAAAAGAAATTTAAAGGAATATAGGATTATCATATTTAATTCAAAAATACTCTAGGTTGCATTCAGTTTGTGGAATTTTTCTCATATTTCCAAAAAAAATTTAAAGGAATATAGGATTATCATATTTAATTCAAAAATTTTAAAGAAATATTCATTCAAGATTGTTTTTAACCTAGCATTCCGCATTCCTCAAAATATTCTCAGACAGAAAGATAGGTATTCTATACTTCAATAATATGGAAATGTTTTAGTAACATAAGAGTATTTTATCCATGCTTCGAATAAAATTTTATTATTAATAATATCTTATATTACCACTACTTATTACTATTGGCCACCGTTAGCTGCCATCGTTGCTAACACTTCAATAAAATGAGAAAAATTAAATTAAAATATTTTTAATTTTAATATGATATAGAAAAATGCTTATAATTAGAAGCTTAAAGAGTGGAGTTTAATAGTATAATCTCCACTGTATTGGACATTACCAAATATGATATAGAAAAATGCTTATAATTACAAGTTTAAAGAGTGGAGTTTAATAGTATAATCTCCACTGTATTGGACATTACCGAGATAACATGTAGCATGCACACACCACTAGAGCATGTAAGCATGTGCTCATCATGCATTATTCAACCGTCGGTTAGGTTTGAAATAGGGTCAGTCATACTCAGCCCTAATTTGAACATTTTAATGCATTTTTTTATTCAACGTAATTTTTGTAGCAATTCAATCTTAAATAAAATTTAATTTATAATCAATGAAAAACCTTTCAAATAATTTCCTAGATACCCATTTGAATCGGATAAATTTTTTTAGAAAAAAGAACTTTAATGGTATTTCAAATAATGCATTTTTAAAATGACAAAAACATGATTTTTACCCTCTTTAACTATATTTCATAAAAAAATATTATTTCATATTAAAGCCTGATTCTTGAAACTGAACTTTATTAAACAATTAAAATGATACGTTTTCATAAACAATTTTCATGGTTCTAATAGCTTTTAAAAAAATGAATTTTAAAGGCCTTTAAAAATGATGTAAGACTTTTAAAACATGTGAACAAATTCATAACTACAAGACTTTTAAAACATGTGAACAAATTCATAACTTATATCATACTGGACAAAACATTTTAATGTAGATGCAAACTTTCCAGAAATTATATATGCATTACCATACATATTGAAAGCAGATTGAAACCACAATAATCTCATGAGAGCATACTAGGAACAGCTTATAATATTTTACACACATATTAGAAAATGCAAATTGAAATTGCTAATGAACGAAACACTAAAAATCATAAATGCATGTTGAAATAAAAAATGAACCTTTAAAAACAACACTTATGCATTCATATACTATTCTAAATCAACAACCCCATATATATTCAGAATTTTTAGAAGGTTTAAAATGGTACATACTGTAATAGCAAAAAATGGCAAAAATATTATACAAATTATTCATATTAGATATTCATCCCAAATTTTATATAGATCATGTAGGATGAATCATACTATGAATTTGATAAAAAAGTTATATAGATGACGCACAACAATCATACTCTATAATTAAACATGAAATTTTGCACAAGAACAAAGTTATGAAATAATTATAAGATTCATAGCAAAATTTTCATTTGTGAAGATTATAATCACAAATTATAAAACCATAAAATCATAATTCATATCCAAATCTGTATATGAAAATGCAATATTAACAAGATTTATTAACTCTGATATTAATTATTAAATTTTATGAAAAATATTTTGATCACTAAATTATGTAAATAGGCATGAATCGTACATAGATAATTTTTTAGATTAAAATTTTATAAATAATTGAACCTCCAACTAAATCCATTTCATGATAAAAAATTTCAAAGTATTTCTCAATCTTCTCAAACACAATTTGAAAGTGCTTATTAATAAATATTTGAATAAACCTGGGCTACTAAGCTGGGATGTTGAGCTTGGAGTAATTGGACCTTGATACCCCAAAGAGTCACATGTGTCAAGTCACATGTGTGGTTAGTCTAGAAGACCCATAATATTGGTCAATTTAGGAGGATCATGTTCCGTATGTTATAATCAATTGAATATAACTTGACTACTAGATAAGGCTAACCAAATTGCATCAAAGGCAATTATAATAGCTAAAAAAAAAAGTTACCTAACAGGCTATAGGTATAATCTGAAAAGACCAAATACCCCGAGTACTTCGATAATAGGATCATTATGACCTAGGTGATTCAAATTTATAAAGTTAGCCTTCACAGCAAGTATGCTCTAACTTCACTTCTTCACCACTTCAATTAAGTGTCTCAGCTCTATTCACAATGTCTTCTACCTTTTACCATTGATTTTCACTATTCCAATAAGAAAGAATTTACTAGTATGATCTTTGATTTGCTATGCATGGAATGAGCATAGAGCACACTCCTCCTAATTACTCTAATTGTATGGATGTTAAAGGGGCATGTGCTGTATCATTAAAGTCATCAAAATATGGGAGTGGGGATCCTATTTTTATAAAATTACTGAAATGGATAGAAAACAACCTAAAATCAAATTCTACCTTTTTAATTATTGGAAATTATTACCATAAATTTTATCCAATTATTATCATCAGTAATAGGCAATTAACACATTTTTGTTTTTGTATTAAGCAATTCACAATGACATTTTAATTTATATCAAAATTTGAAATTAAAATTCCAACAATTAGTACAATAACGGAATCTCACTAGGTCATACCGTATCTCAGCTGTCTACACGATACTGATGAATTTTTTTAGGAATGAATACCGTAGACTTTTTGAAAGAAGAATATCGATAGCAATGAACGCTCAATTTGTGAATATTTGAGTATTGCAATAAATTACGTTGCAAAGAAACATTCAACTGAACAGGAACAGTATTCTAGTATTGCAATAAATTAGCAATTCAAGCCATTTTTGAAGAATTCTCATTAATCAGGTGTTGATTATTTAAATTGACTGTATTCAATTTGACACTAACACAAATTGATTAAAGCAAATGTACAAGTAGCATAAGCTGTGTTCCTCGTAAAAGAAAATGGTACCTACAAATTGAGCTTGTTAAACATTATGGACAAGTTTAATAAATAACTTTTAGTTGATTTGATCAAAATTAGTTAATTGACTTGTTAAATCAATCAGTTTTAGTGTTTGATAATCAATCAATTTGAGCAATTGATTGCCTTTTCCATCATTAGAAAAATGTTAGGAGAACCAACTTTTTTAACTAGTTGGTACATAAAAAACTTGTAAAATTAAATTATCTCTAATTAATTTTTATATTTTCTAGTTTGTCCTTCCTAAAAAAAAAACTAGACTAGTCACTCCTTCCTTCCCATTTCTCCCACTATCAATTTATAAAAAAAGAGGGCTTGCTACGGTACCCTAAGGGGTTTCAAACTTGGGGTGACGTGGCGCAATGCAAGCCATTGGATGAGATTATTAAGAATTTTAGTAATTTCATCCAATGGCACAAAATGCACCACATCACCTTGAGTTTGAAAACCTCCAAGGTACCATAGAATTTTTTAAAAAAAAGTTATACTATTTATTTTTATAGAAAAATTAAATAATTATAATTATTGATTTCTTAAAAAAATTTAACAACTATAAAATTTATATTAATTTAATTTTAAAAAAATATTTAATATATAGTAAATTATAATTATATATAAGAAAATTTAATATTTTAAATAATATATAGAAGGTGCTTGCTACGGTACTCCGAGGGGTTTCAAACCCGGAGTGACATGGCACAATACAAGTCATTGGATGAGATTACTAAGAATTTTGGTAATTTCATCCAATGGTTCACAATGCACCACATCACCCCAAGTTTGAAACCCCGGGGGTACCGTAGAATTCCCCTATATAAAATCTAAAATATTAAAATAAAAGAATAGTCAAATAACTCATAAAATATGTTCATATTTTTATATGTTATTTTATAAATAAATAATTTATTTTATTAAATATTTTTATTTAAATAGTTAACATAATCAATTTATTAAATTAACTAATATAATTAATTATTAACTAATAGTTAATTAACTCAGTTGGCTGATAATATAATAAACTAATATAATCAGTTATTATTAGTTAACTAGTAATTAACACAACTAGCCAATAATATAATCATTTAAACTAAAGTTATGAAACGGAAAGAATATGCTGTCATTTTGAATATGAAGCATAATTTGAAAAATTTCATATTGCCGAAGTTAGAATTTAACTTTTGCGGATGAAATTTCATCATTTTAACGAGCATGGGAAATGTGAGTCACCGGAAGGCAAAGTTCATCCCGGAAAATTGTGAAAAGGAAAAATAAAGAGTAAACACAATATTTAGAAAATGTCTACTATAAAATATAATTATAAAATATTAAAATAAATTTATTTTATTTATTTAATATTAAATGAGAAAATTTAAGGAGAGCAAGTGAATTTACTTTCCTCAATCATGATTTTAAATATCATATTTTTTAATTATAAGTTATACAACATATGCTACTCATTTATTAATATACATGTAAATGATATTTTCTTCTAAAAAATATTTTCTGATGAAAGAAATAGAGACTTAATCTCTCATTTATAAAGATAATGACTATTAAATCATCAAATTTCATAACTATTATTATTAGTTCTATATTTTTTCTTTGTTATAATAATTTGCTATATGTAACACTAAAATAAGTGGTGAAATGAAAGAACATAACTAAAAAAGTAAGTATATATTTGATATTATTAAAGTGAGACTTAACAATCAACTTTAATATTTTTTTATTTATTTTGATATTGTGAATAAAATTTAAGAAATATAATTGTGTAGGTAGACAAAGTGCTGATGGTTGAAAGCACTAGTGGGTAACATGTGACTCTTAAAATCACAAGTAGAAAAAAAGATAAAATAATATATGAGTAAATATATTTTTTTCCAATACAATATAAAAATTAATATAGAATATTATACAAGAAAGAAGGAATATGATACCTTTGGAAGACGAGAAAGTTCAATTAGAATTCAAGTGTTGACAGTGAACCAATCACGGACGGAAGATTCTTTAGTAATAATAATAATTAAAAGAAAATAACTCGATGGTAAATTCATCCATATGCTTATCAAAATGAACTTCTTCACCAGTTAAATGATTTGGCAAATGCATCAGTGATCAAACTAGCCAAAGAAAATAATAGCGCATCAAATTTTTTATGACAACTTTTTTTAAATATCTTTTGACTGTAGACGCCAGGGAGAGGGATAAAATACCGGAATGCTATTTTTTTTTAAACAATTTACCGGTTTGCTGTTTCGTCGAAACTAAATACCAAAATACGCAGCGAGGGCTTGAGGGCGCCATACCATTTGGCGTTTTTGGGCTGAGGGGGAGGCTGAAGGCGCCATGTTGAATGGCGCCTTCGAAGGAGGTTGGGAGGCGCCTTTCAACATGGCGCCCCCCGTGCTTAAATTTGAAATTTTTTTGGGAGGCGCCATTTGATCTGGCGCCTCCCTCCCTATATATTTACACTCCAGCGGCCGCACAGCCACACACCCACAAAGAAACCTAGTTCAGCCGCACACCCACAAAGAAACCTAGTTCAGCTTGGAGTGTCTTTGCATCAACTGCTCTTCTCTTCTTCCTTCGAAGCCATTCTTTCACAGCCATTGTTAGTTTTTTTATATTTTCATCCATAAATTCTCATCTTTTGTTGAATCTGTAAATCTCATCCGGCAACATTTACTTCTTTGGAGCGGATCTGGTCTTCTTTTCTTGCTCTTCATTGGTTAGTATTTTTTAACTTTTATATTTATATAGTGGTAGAAAAATTTATAATTTATGTTGATTATTATGATTTGTGATATGAAATTTAAGAAAAGTTGTAGAAATTTATATGATCTGTGATAGTTTGTGATTTGTACTGATTAATTTTTTTATAATTTTTGTATGTATGTTATAATTTTTATTAATTATTATGAGAATATATTTTATAATAGGAGAAGATATTTTATTTTATGTTAATTATTATAATTTAGAATTTAGAAAAAATTTGTGCAAATTTAAATGTTCTGTAATAGTTTGTAATTTTGACTGGTTAGATTTTTTATAATTTGTGTATTTATATCATAATTTTTTTTACTTATTATAAGAATATATTTTACATTGGGAGAGAAATTGTTATTTTATGTTGATTATTATGATTAATGCTGTGAAGTTATGACATAGGATCTAAGAAAAAAATTGAAGAAATTTATATGTTTTGTGATAGTTTGTAATTTAAAAGAAGAACAAAGGGGATAAAGAAAAGTGTTTTAGAATAAAATTTACATTCTAGGTAAAAATCATTTTTAGATACATTTAAAATATAAAATTTTTAAGGATGTAGAATATGATAAAAATAAGAATATTTTTATTATATGTTCATTACTACGAGGATATATTATCCTATTGATTAATATTTTTATATTAATTTTGGAGTAATATATGTCAGAATAAGTAAATATCAATTAAGGTATTTTGTAAAGACTTGACATTTTATGCATTATTTCTATTTATTTTATATTTTGTTGTACATTTTTGTTATTTTTTTTGTTAACTCATGTTATTTAAACCACACACACCAGTATTTTATAACAGTAAGATATATTAATTATTTGATTATAAATGTATTCTATATAAATTAAATAATTTATTTAATTAATTAATCTATTATAGAGTTAATTTTTTTTATTTTATACTGTATGTATTAGAAATGAGAATTTACTCTATCGTATTCTATTTATATCTACTCGTATTGTCTATGGTTTAAAAACCATCATCATTAATTAACATAAATATAATAAGTTATAATTCTTTAGCTTATTATAATATTTTAAATAAATTAAAGCTCTAATATAATTTTTATTATTAAAAATTATTAAATTTATATTATATTTTTAAATAAAATACTTAGTAATTAAATTAAATGTTATTTAATTTTGAAATACATCAACTAAAATTTCTCCAAAGGTGTGTAGTTCGTACATTAATTTTTCCTAGTTTAATCCACTTTGTTTAATTTGTTCCTTTTATTTTTCAATCATTCTATTAGAAGTTCAAATGCAATATAATGAATAATATAAATATAGTACAATTTTTTTTGGCATAAAATTATTTTTAATAATCAAATAAATTATTTAATAAAATTAATTGATTACATATTTAATCTTTAACACTTATTACTTTACCTTTCACATAACACTTCTCCTTTTTTAATCTATTTGGCTATAATTTTTCTTATTTTGCATTATATTATTCACGATTTAAATAATAAGATAATTACATAATATAATATTGACATAATGAAACATATTTAAGTTTTGCGTAAAAATAATTTTAAAAAATTAATGTTATGGGAAGCGTTAATTGAAATAATTAATTATATATCCCAGTTCTAATAAAAGCATTTAAAAATAAAAATTAATATAGAAGGAAAAATTTGCAAATATTGACCTGATGGAAAAATTGAAACCCTATATTTAAAATTAAATATACGTCAATAAAATTTTATGTATGCTATTGTTTTTGTTTCTTTTATATATTGTCTTGCAAAGTATATTTAATTTAGCGTGATCTTTGTATAATTTTTGTAATGATACAATAATACGTAATAATTTTTACTTAGAAACTAAAGTTATTAAAATATCTAACAAAATTTTCTTTCATGCAGAGGCCTTTTTCTGTTTGCTTTTCCTAATACTTACCGGTTAGTATTTTATAAATTTTGTGCTTATGTTATAACTTTTATTAGTCATCATGAAGATATCTTTTACAGTGGTAGAGAAATTTGTTTAGGCTATTATGATGTAAATAATATAAGTTTTTTATTTTATCTTGATTATAATGGCCTACAATGTCAAATTATGATGTGTGAAAAATTTATAGAAATTTATATGTATTGTGATAGGTTGCGCTATTAAAAGAAGAAAAAATGAGATAAAGAAATGTGTCTTAAAAAGGTTTTAGGCTCTAGGTGAAAGTTATATTTAGAGAAATTTTTTATGTGAAATTTTAATAAACTATAAGAGAGGTAATAAAAAAAAACTCTAGGATATGTGGATGTAACCAGAAGTCAGTGCATGTAAAAAGGAATCCATTGTAATCTACATAAAAATATAGAAACAGTAGTGTGTAAATAATTTTAGTTGCTATTTAGTAATAGGTGTGAAGGGAGTAGGTTATCGTGGAAATAGAATATGTAGTGTACTGAAAATATTTCTCTATTTAATTAGTATACGTTGTGCTGAATAAACTAAAAAAAATGATAATAATGAATGAGTGTAAAAGTAGCTTCAGAACTTGCGGGAAATAAATGTCGGCCTGTAAAGGTCGGAATGGATTTGACTTGCACGGGTAGATTATTATTTACTATTAACCAAGTACATTACAAAAATAGTAAAGTATTCTGTTCATTTTTGCTTGTAATATTGAATACTGGTTGATTCGTCTGTAAGAACAAAAATTGTCCAATGATTGCGTGATGACAATGAAGAAAAGTTTGCAGTGAATATTTTGGAGCTAGAAGTAACGAGATGAAGAAAAGTTTAATTTCTTTTATATATTCAAATGGTACAATGATTGAGGGATCGATGGGAGTAATGTACGATGGACCTCCCCCAAAGGCACTAAAGTTGAAAGGATGCAGCACTATGGATGTCTTGCGCGAGAGAATTCATGCCCGACTGAAGCTTCACCAAGATCAAACTATGGGGAAAATTATTTACAGGTTTCCACAGCATCAAACAGATGCTCAGTACATGGCATACGAATTGGACGATGATGAAGACTTGGCATGCGCAATAGCAAACTACGAACAACATCCGACGATGACAGCCATGGAATTGTACGTGAACGTGATCACATCCGAATTGCGCGCTGCCAACCTTGGTTTTGATGAAAGAGTTCCAAGACCTGCACCACCCGTGGATCCAGCGGCTTATGTCAACACTGGTTGCTCGATGGTGCGGGAAGGCCCTCCTTACACTGGTGGATTTGAGTTCCACATTTCTGATAGTCATACTCCTGCTTTTGACTCATCTGTTGCAGGTGTTTTCCCGGTAAATGCCCCACATACCTTGATAGGTTCATCAAGTACCTTGCCGGTCATACACGAAGAATTGTTCGATCCCGTATTAATGGATGCCCACCTAGAGTCTGGTTTTGAAGACGATGAGGTGTCCTGCAGTAGCGGTGCCGATGGTGACACAGATGACGAAGAATGTGCACCTGCACATGGAGACAGTGTACCAGCGCGGTGTGTGAGGAGTGGTAATGCTGCACAAACATCATATGGTGTCCCTCAAGCTGCTGTCTTCTCTCACATTGATTGGGATGCCATACGGAATCCGAATGAATTTCTGGAAATAATGAAACCAACCTATGATTACAACATGGAGGACTTACAGGTTGGGCAAGAGTTCGATTGCAAGGAGGCTTTAATTGCTGCAACTAAGCATTACCACATCATAAGGCATCACAGTTATTACGTGGAGGAGTCGGATACTAGAAGATTAAGCGTGAAGTGTGATAAATTTGGGGACCAATACAATTTCCACCTCAGAGCGGCGAAACTGAAGAATTGTACCAGTTGGACCATAACTAGGTTTTCAGGGCCCCACACATGTGTTAATGCCAGTTTGACACAGGATCACAAGTCTTTGGACTCCGAGTATATCAGTTCCCTGATACTGGAGATGATTAAAATGAAGCAAGATGTTCCAATCTCGCTTATACAAGAAAGGGTGGAAGGCATGTACGGGTACAACATTTCGTACAGGAAAGCATGGAAGGCGAAACAAAAGGCAATTGTCAAGGTGTACGGTGATTGGGATAAATCATATGAAGTGCTTCCCAAATGGTTGGACATTCTAGGCTATTGTGACCAGGTGCTGTTCAAGTTGGACTCACAAGAATTTGTCACAGCTGACAATCGCGTCGATCCGCAGAAACATGTTTTCAACCGAGTTTTCTGGGCTTTCAAGCCATGCATTGCCGCATTCCCCTACTGCAAGCAATTCATACAAATTGATGGAACGCATCTGTATGGCAAGTTCAGGGGCATGCTACTGATTGCTGTGACCCAGGACGGTAACAAATGCCCCGTTCCTCTTGCCTTTGCCATTGTTGACAGGGAGAACTATGAAAACTGGAGTTGGTTTTTGGCATTACTGTGGGTAAATGTTACGAACAAGCAAGGAATATGCTTGATATCAGATCGGCACCGAGCTATAAAAGATGCTGTAGCCACCGAAGGCCTGGGATGGCAGCCTCCTTATGCTTATCACTGGTACTGTATCAGACATATTGCCAGTAACGTGCGCAAGAAATGCAGGGATGACAATGTGAGGAAAGCTGTCCTTAAGATTGGTATGTGTTATAGCATAATTTCTTTGTTGAACCTTTCATCTATAAATTTGTGTATCTGGTAGTTCAACCCGGTTAACCTACTTGTCTCCTTCTGTTCAGCGTATGAGCCCAGTTGGGAAAAGGCCATGGAGAGATTGGACAATCTTAGCAAAGTCAATGAGGAGATCCACAAGAAGTTGACCGCTATTCCGAACGAGAAGTGGATGCTTGCTTATGACGAAGGTAGAAGATATGGTCATATGACGACTAACATTGTAGAGTGCATCAATGGCCTCTTCAAAGGATTAAGGAAGCTGCCAATCACAGGCCTTGTCCAACAAACATACTATAGATGCGTCAAGTACTTTGTGGAAAGGGCAAAAGAAGCGCACGCTGAACTATAACAAGGTCACAGATACGTAAGCAGATTCAGACAGGAGCTTGCGACTATCCAGTCACGTGCTTTTTCTTACCACGTTCTTGCTTACAATAGAGAAAGGACTAGGTTTGAGGTGGTGGAGGGCCCTGATATGGCCAGGGGGTCATGTGGAAAGGTTGTCCAAGTGTTATTAGACAAAGGGCAATGTGAATGTGGATAATTCCAAGCATATAGGTATCCTTGCGCTCATATTATTGCTGCTTGTGCCTCAATCAACATATCGTGGGAACCATACGTAGATGTTGTATACAGGCTTGACACGCTGCTCAATTTTTACAAATCTGAGTGGTAGCCTATTGGGGAGTGGTCGCAATGGAATAACCTACCACCATTCCCTGTCCTAGTTCCAAATTATGGAAGATTACGTGCAAGGGGATGACCAAAGTCGACCTGGATCAGAAATGAGATGGATTGGCCTCAAGAGAGCGGTGTAAAGCAAAAATGCGATCATTGTAAGATGGAAGGGCATAATCGCACTGCTATATGGGGAGGAAGGCCCTTCTACACAACTTGATGACGAAGAATTTACTTTCGCATATATGTTATAAAGTATGTTAATAAATATCATAAATGTAACGGTCGCAGACTGTATTTTTTTGTTTATGGTTGTAAATTTGCATGTCATTATGTATATATATGTTTCCCCATTACCAGTAATGTGAACCGACTATTAGTTAATCGTGCAAGAGTTTGTATGGCGCCATTTGGCCTCCCACAATATTTTATATTTAATTAATTAAATTTTAAAAATTTATATATTTATTTGCACAATTAATTGTATTAAACAAGATTTATTTTTTATTATAACTAAAAAATACCTAAAAATCATGCTAATATATACTTTGATAGATACTTTCGGAACCGCGGTAAAGCGGAAAAAAGTTTATAAAATATCCGTATTTTGGTATTTTAACCATACTGCTATCTTGTGTTGAACTATGTACTGAAATTGCACATCATCTGTTAAGTTAGTGTATATTTAAATTTCATTCTAATGCAATGCTTGCCGTGGCAGATGGCATCCATATCCCGACGCGTTGATCCTGAACCACGGGATCCTTCACTGTTGACGGCTCAGGCCTCACACATATCCGAGTCGGTTTGGGCTGGCCATGTATGGAAAAAGCTAGATCTTAATAAACTTGGTTAAACCGTTTCTGAATTGTCAGACATGATAATTGGTGATTTTTTTTCTTTCACAGCCTGATCGTGTGCTCAAGATTTGACAAGCTCATCACTACCATCACCAGCAGCCGCCGAAGTTGATTGTCCCCTTTTTACGTGAGGCAGGCTTTTACGGCTTGGCGATGTGCGAGTTTGTGCCGATCGACCACCAGTTGATCAGTGCTTTTGTAGAGAGGTGGAGGCCGGAGACACACACCTTTCACATGCCGCAGGGAGAGACGACTATTACCCTGCAGGATGTTGCTTTTCAGCTTGGCCTACCCATTGACGGTCGAGTAGTGACGGGGCCCACTGTGTGGGGATGGGGAGCCCTGATAGAAGAGTATTTGGGACTCCAGTTACCGGTGGATGAGCATGTCATCAGAGGGGGGCGACTGAGGATGAGTTGGTTGGAGAGGCATTTCACTCATCTTCCAGATGATGCGGACGAGGTGACAGTGCAGAGATTCGCCCGGGCTTACATTTTGCGACTCATTGATGGGACGTTATTTCCAGACCATTCCGACACGTATGTCCACCTCATGCACTTACCCTTGATCGGACACTTACATGAGGCTGGGACGTACAGCTGGGGATCTACTTGCTTAGCCTATCTGTACAGAGAGCTCTGTAAGGCCACCGCTCCGGATTACAGGGAGATAGGAGGGTGTTGCCTACTACTGCAACTCTGGGCATGGGATAGATTTCTCACCATCTCCCCTGCGATAGTTGTTTTAGACATACCAGAGGGGGATGCAGGGATTGGCCCCTTAGCGCGCAGGTTAGGAAATTTTTCAACTTTCACTTATAATTAAGTTTACTGCGAAGTTGTTTAACTTTGTTATTTAACCTGGCAGGTGGCACTATCAGAAGACGTTCCAGGATAGTCCGACACATAGCCTACTCCATTACAGATACGTGCTGGACCGTCTTCGACTTGACCAGGTACATAGGGGATAATGAATTTCTTTATTTCAGGGCTTTGTCCATTCCATTATCGTATTTAAATGACAACCTATTTTTGCAACTTTAGATTGCCTGGATCCCGTACACTGAGGAGGTCACCGCATCACTGCCTCAGTACTGCTTTGATGGGAATGACACGTAGACAGCAGTGGTGCCGCTCATTCACTTTCAGATTGTCGAGTGGCACCAGCCTGATAGGGTTTTGCGGCAGTTTGGACTACGCCAGGCTATTCCAGAGCCACCAAAACAGGTGGCGGAGGTCCACTGCCTTCACTTGTCTGGTCGGCATGACGAGGAGTGGCACATCCGCCATTAGCCGTATATTGCACTCTGGGATATCCGGCGAGACTTATGCATTACCGCCGAGCTGACGACACGCCTAGTTTTGGGACCACGTTCTGATTACATGACATGGTACAGACGGGTTACCAGGCGATATATTACACTTGTCAGGGGAGCGCTAGACCTTGTGGTAATATTGCGTGCTAGTTTTTTGCATCTGATTTTCTTTAAATGCATTAGTATTATAACTAACTTTAATGTAAAAAATTTGCACAGGTAGATGAGGTTTCCTCACTACAGGACTTCACTACCCCTGAGGGGCAGGCTGTGTTCACCTTCGATGTGCTTAGATCAGCGACAGAGTCCATCCTTCATGCGATTTAGCAGGTTGATCATGTGATTATTGACTCACATGCGGAGCCAGCTCCCCAGGCCCATCATATCCCAGACCCTGCGGAGGGCGACCATGATCAGCCTCGCTCTCGCCGACGACGTCGCACTGCTCCACGGCATACGTCGCAGGCTAATGTTCCGTCCGCTTCGACAGTGCAGCAGATTCCACCTTCGACTGCCCAGGAGACCATGACGATGATGCCTGATGTTACTGCCCCATCTCATGTATACCCTACTACACTCGATGATCCTTTATCCTCCACCATGTTCCCGACCGCACTATATGGGCCGCCGTCATCCCAGATGTACCAGCTCCCTCCTGGTGTTCCATCCTCATTCCAGGCATTTCCACACATACCAGGAGTTTCATCTGCATTCTATGCCTTTCCTTTCGATGATGCTGGTCCATCGCAACTATATCGTCCTGTATTTGATTGGCATACTCAGGATCAGGGATTAGCACATGGTGGCATGATGACAGATGACTCAGAGCTTGTAGATAGAGGTAGAGGTGGAGGCAGAGCGGGAGCCAGGGGCAGAGGCAGAGCAGGGGTTGGAGGTAGAGGACACACAGACACTGGGGATGTGACTCCCGAGCCTGCGCAGAGGGTTAGTAGATACGGCCGCCACATTACCGATCCTGGATGTGGGACTGGACATCACTTACGTAGACATTAGATTTCTTTTCTATGTTTATTGTATATTTATGTACATTTATCTTACTACTTTATTTCCAAACATCGACATTTAGGATGATTTTACTACTTCATTGCCAAACATCAACATTTAGGAAGATTTTAATTACTACGACATTTTTAATTGCTTGCGTAGGAACAATTATAAATAATAATAAACTTCAAAATGAATAGAACTATTTAGTTTTTTTTAAAAATGATGATAAGGACATGTCCCAAATATAATAACTAACATTATTAATTATCATACTTTCACAACTGTTATAATTATCTACTTTTCTTTTATTTACCATGTGAAAATAAATAAATAATATTAAATTAATTTAATAAATTTTATATTTATAATGTGAAATATCGCCTGTCGTCCCCTCCTTTAGTGCCAATGATGCCATTTCGTCTAGCGTACCTCTACACGTCATTTGGCGTCTCTCCATTGCTGTGCGTATCTTCTGTGCTTATTTCGATAAAATGTTTTGAAGGAACGATACAACGAATAATAGTTTTTTAAAAAATAGTTAATCGATACTTTTCCCTCGCATTGCCAAAATATTTTATCATTGTGACGAACTAAAAAATAACTAATTCATGTTACAATTTTGATTTCATTACAAAATGAAAAATTTATTGAAACGAAATAATCATATTCTTTTAAATTTTCAGCTATCTTCAACCTCGTGATTTCGCATTTTCTCTGTTACAGAATAAAAATTATTTTATTGAGATAAATACAAAGTGACAAGAATATTATTGGAATAAATACAAAATACGAAAAACATTTTTATTTCGTTGTATTTCTTTTCATCTTTAACAATCTTCAACTTCGTATATAAAGAATATTATTGAATAATTCAATCAATTTACTTATGTGTAATAACATATTAGATAATTACTTGTAATAATATAATTCCAAATGTTGAAAGTTTATAATTTCAAAAATTGATAAATATTAAGTGTCATTGGATCAAATTTTGAGAGACATTAATATAAATTACGTAATTATTCTTTATTGATCCTATATTTTTTAAATAATATTTTATTATTTACCAAATATTTATTATTTTTATTCATTATATTATTATTATTAACTACTTTCTTATTTAATTCCTATAATAAATTTATGTATTAGATATCAAAGTGGAGTTAACATATTTTTATATGACATTAAATATAATTATATAATGAGTGATTTATTTTTAAAAATTTATTTTGAGTCACAATCATATATTATTTATTTTTAAAATTTTTATTTTCAAATCATATCAAAATTAATTATTTTTAAAAGGAAAATTTGTAAAAAATAGGCCCAAGGGCGCCATCTTGAATGGCGCCCTCAGACCTTCCCAAGGGCGCCATCTAGGATGGCGCCCTGCCTCTAATGGCGCCAACGCAAATGGCGCCTCTGCCCATGGTGCGTATTTTGGTAATAAGTTTTGAAAGAATAGTAAAATGGAAATAAGTTTCGTAAAAAACATTAAAATGGTATTTTTGCACCAGGGAGAGTCATAGAGATCCCTTCTTATCTAGAAATACAGACACAATTGGAGGCAGTGCATCTTTCTTATCATGCTTTTTCTACATAAACTATAATAAACATGTAGCCTAAAACTGATATTTTAATCTCAATTGGGATAGTATAGTAGTAAAGTACACCCTCCTCAAACCATTGAATTTCTTCAAAACGAATTCAAATTTTCTCAAATACCAAAAGAAAAAAAAATATTATGAGTGAAAGATAAAAAGAGTGTGGTATTAGAATTGTGACCTATTGATGTGATGTCGTAGGATATTTTTTATTATTTTTTAATTACTTATACATAATAACTTTATTTTTCTTTATTAATTATTTAATTATTATTGATAAAATCTAAAAATTAAGATGATTTATTAAATATGACTGTGCATAAAGATAATGATAATGAAGTATATTTCTTACAAATTTAAATTTTAAAATGTTTCTAATTATAAAATTATTAGAAATGAATATTAATAATTTGCATAAAATAATAAATATGATGCATATTAAAATAGAAGAATGTCTCATTTTATGTATATCAGTGTGGTGCCATGTGTTGCAAATCTATATCATAAATAAAGAAGAAAGTCACATAGAACACATATATTATCACATCACAACATATAGGCAAACTAATATTAATAATAAGAAAAAGAGATGAAGTATGTGAGTGGAGAAAAAAAAAAAAAAACTAGTTCGAGGCACGTTATGATAGGTGCTTTCTTAAGAGTAGATTTCCATCGCTATCTTAGTGTAAATAGCAATTGTTGACATTCTATTCCCAAGATAAAATGAACCACTCAATGCCTTCTAATGTGCATTCAAATAGAAGATATAATAAATTCTAAATCTCTCAACTGCTCTTTTAAGGAATTTTAAAGATAGAGATATATTCTCTTAAAGATTACGTACTTTTCTATTTCAAATTTCCTATTATATATATATTTCCAATGGATATATTTGAACCAACGTATTGTTTCATTCCAATGGGTGCGTTTGAACCAATGTGTTATTTCACAAAAAAACATGTTCCTCCACAAGAAGACATGACTTTTCTTTTAAAAAAAATGGCTACATAAAACTGTTACATAAATTTTTGAATCACATATTATATATATATATATATATATATATATATATATATATATATATATATATATATATATATATATATATAATAACACCATGTATGCTTCGTTTACTTGTTTGAAGAATTTTATGTAAAACAGAGTTATTAGGCTCTGTTTGTTTGTGTTTTTTTATTTTTTATTTTTAAAATAGTTTATAAAATAAGTTTTAAAAATATTTTTTAAAAATAATGAGAAAAAAAAGTGTTTGGTAAGTTATTTTGAAAATAGTCTTAAATTACAATAATATTATTAATGAAATGTGTTTTGGAAATAGAGAAACAAAAATAACTTAAACTTGTTCTTATTTTCTTATTTTTAAAACATATGTTTTGGAAATAGTTTTTAAAAATAAAAAGGGAAAATACTTAAACAAACATATTCTTTTATTCTTTTGCTTTTAAAAACTAAAAACTGTTTTTTCAAAACACAAACCAAACAGATTCTAAGGGTCTATTTCTTTGTGTTTTTTATTTTTTGTTTTTAAAACAGTTTTATAAAATAAGTTTCAAAAATAGTTTTTAAAAATAAAAAAAAAGAAAGTGTTTGGTTAATTATTCTAAAAATAATCTTGAATTACAATAATATCATTAATGAAGTGAGTTTTAGAAATAGAAAAATAAAACAACTGAAAGTTATTCTTATTTTCTTATGTTTAAAACACATATTTTGAAAATAATTTTTTAAAAATAAAAAGGGAAAACACTTAAATAAACAAATTTTTTTGTTATTTTGTTTTTGAAAACTAAAAATTGTTTTTAAAAACACAAACCAAACAGATTCTTATTTTCCTGGATACGTAGCAAGTGGGCCCCTTGCTCAAAAACGATTTTGGTTTTGTCCTTGAGTGGTGCCATGTATGGGATCCTCAAGAAAGATTTAGCTTTAGTAGGAAGTAAAAGTCACGTGATTATTCGGTTATGTTTGAAGAATTACTTTTGTTTTACGTGATGTTATGCTTAAAATTATTTAACATATTTTTTTGGAAGATTATAATATAATTATTTCATTATATTTAAAAAAATTGACTTTTTGGCATTAAATTTGAAGTTTTTTCAAATAAGATAATTCTTCCCTTTTTAAAATCATAACGTGATTCTTTCATATTAAAATCTAAAATTGAAATTATATATATGACATGGTTTTAAAATTAATGAAATTAATAAACATCTTAGATAAATAAATACTTCCTTTTTATATTATAAATAATTTTAAATATATGTTTATCATGAATTTTTTATATAATTATTATAATTTTGTTATATAATTACCATATACTCACAAGCAAAATATTATCACATTTTGTTTCTTACATTATAACTCAAAATTTCTATATTCGTTATTCACAGAACTAAACCAAAACAAGACAAGTACTTATAACTTTGATAATTAACTTTAAATTTTTATTAATAACATCTATATATATTGGTAGCATATCAAACATAACTATTAATGACAAAAAAGAGAAACAAGTATTATTATTAATTACTTTTACTAATTACTTTTGAATTAATCAAAACCTTTAAAAGCTCTCACTAATGTGTAAAGGAGGGGATAAGACACTTTTGTATAAAAATTTCTTATCCATTTGTGTTATGTGATTTGGTATGAAAAATTAATTCAATAAATTTTTATACTAATTCATTATTCTCAATTTACAACATGATCAACTCAAAAAATTGACTGCCACACATAAGCCTACATGGAAAGGGGTAAAGAACTCATACAATAGGATTTCTTGGCAATGACCAATTGACTTAATAAAAATTTAAAGTTAGATAAAAAGTAGTTATTTAAGAATCAGATAAATAAGTTATGAGCTTATAATATAAAATCCAAGCGAGCTACAAGCCCTTAACACTATTTCAAAGCTTAGATAGAAATCTCTTGACATCCATGTTAATTCTTCGAACATCCATCCTCACATAATATTTTGTGTTTTATATTTCTCTATAATAAAACATAATAACCTAATTAATAGAGACCTTTTTAGACCACCATTTTTTGGTTCTTTATTTTTTTTATTATATAAGTATTGAAACCTTTTCTTCAAAATGTTGCAATGGAAAAGGGCAAGTAATAATGACAATTATAACCTTACCTTTCAATATCATATACACGCTCTATATATAGTACCCTTTACAACTTTATTTATAGATCTAATACTTTTACTTTTCTCATGCTTATACTGACTTAGGCATTGAAGTTCCCTTTCTCTATTTTGCAAGTCTCCCACCAAGGACCCAAATTTACAGGGTTTTGTCATTAGTGCATTTATATAGATGCTCATTATATGAATGAATTGCTTGAGTTTACCCATTTAAGAATCCTTATGTAGATAATTCAAATTGAAATTATTTTGTTGCAATAATGCAAAATTGATCGTTTGATTAGAGATATCATGATAATTTTATATATGATACAATATACTTTTAATATTGTCTTGATTCCTAAGGTAGCATTTGGTTCATGGAATCAAACATTCTAAAAAATCCTAATATTCCTAGTGCAAATAATTCAAATTGTACATTATATCATATATATAAGCGCTCATTATATGAATGAGTTGCTTGAGTTGACCCATTTAAGAATTCCTATAAATAATTCAAATTGAATTTCTTTTGTTGCAATAGTGTAGAGTTAATCCTTTGATTAGTATCATAGTAATTTTATATATGGTACATTATACTTTAATATTATCTTGATTCCTAAGGTAGGTTTGGTTCACAAAATTAGACATTCTAAAAAATCCTAATATTCCTAGGAATGTGGTTCTTAAAAATTTAATTCATGAAAATATAACATTTTTATATTTAGTTCAACTAAAATTATTCTTAGGAATATTAAAATATTATATTTTAATTATTTTAAATATTTTAAATATATTATTTGATTACCAAAAAATTTCTTATTAAAATTTGAGTAGTTACTAGTAGTGGGTGGTGGCTAATAATAGTCATTAATGACATGTGATAACATGCAATGGACATTGGAAATGAGTGGTAACTAGTGGTGGTCACTAGGGATAAGTAGTAGTTAATGATAGTAATTAGTAATGAGTGGTGACTGACAGTGGTTACGAGCAATAAATGGTGGCTGACGGTAGTTAACAATGATAGGTAAATGTTAACAATGGTACTAGCAATGGGTAGTGGTGAACATTAGTCATTGGCAATAGGTCGTGGCCAATGATGAGTCATCAAAAATGGGTGATAATCAGTAATCACCAACAATATATGATGACAAATGGTGGTTAATCATAATATATGATGGAATAAATAAAATAGTCTTTTTATATTAAGCATTCCCATGTCATATGAATGTAGAATGCCCCACCCTTAAGAATATTTTTCTAAAATTTAAACCAAACATTAGAATATTACATTCTCTTAAAACATTTTTCGGAGTATGAAAAAAAAATTCCATGAACCAAATCTTACCTCAGTATCATCTAAAGGACATTTATTGGGCATAACTTTATTATATATGAAAATTTGTAAATATCAGTAAGGAATTTATCACTAATTATAAAGAGAAGAAAATGTCTTTTGTCATAAATTCTAAATTGGATATATAATAGTTAATTGATTAGGGTTTTGACTAATGCACCATGCCCTAAGTTCAATTGAGATAATATATGATGAAAGGATTGCATAATTGAAAAGGTTTATATTTATAATTCACTTTAACTAATTCATAACATACTACTAAATGTTAATCATAAATTTTGGAATTTGGAATTAGTGAGATTAATTTTAAATATTAAATTAAAAATATTTAATTTAATTATGGACTATTATTAATTTAATAGTAAACCTAATAGTTTACACATATAAAATTGGATATCTCCATATTTATTTATTTAGAGAGAATCAATTCAATTATGAGATAATTAATTATAAAATAATTGATGAGAGATAAAAAATAAATGTAAATAAAGAGTTTATTTATTTATTTTTTGTTATAAAATATTTTAAAAATAAATAAATAATTTATTTATTGAGAAATTTTTTAAATATTACTTGTTTTGATTAAGATTCTAAAAATTATATTAAGATTCTAGTGTGAATCTACTTTGTAAATAAGTCATGAGATAATTATAAAAAGATATCTATAAGAGTTATAGGAAACTGGATGAATATTGACCACAAAAATTGTAGCCATCAACCACTAATACCTGTGTATTCATGTATTGAGATAATCATAAAAAATTGCTCTCTCTTCTCACTTTGTCATTATAATCAGCATTTATTTATTATGCTAGAACCAAAGTATGACAAAGTGGAGGCCGATCAATTGATTTAACGTTAAGAAAGGCATGCTTAAATTTTTTAATTGAGGTTTCACAAAACATACAACTAAAAAAGATATAAAACTATTTTTCATAATTACATATTTATGAATCAAATTGATTATATTAATAATTCTCAAAAGAAAATTTTGAATTAATATTAAAATATTTTAAATTTTTATTGCATTTAAATACCAAACTTCCTACCATGAGGTAGGTCTCAGCTAAAGGTGTATGTGAGTTGGGTCGAGCAGATTTCAAGCTAGGTCGAATTACATGAAATTCAAGGTTCGAGTCCGGCTTAACCTGTTTACATTTTAAAAAATTTTCCCTAACCTGACTTGACTCGATTTTTTAAATGAAAGGCTTGAAAGCTTAGCTCAATAGCTTTAAAAAATAATTTTTTTATTTTTTAGTAAAAAATAAAATTTTAAATTAAAAAATACATTTAAAGAGATAATAAACTCGACCCAATAGTTTGAAAAAATAATTTTTTTATTTTTTAGTAAAAAATATATATTTAAAGAGATAATATAATATTTAAGTATATAAAATATTTAATTATATTAAATTAATATTTTTTATATTAAAAATAGTTAAATATAATTAATTTTTTTAATATATAATTATATTATTAAAATAAATTAATATAATTGAATCAGATTAAGTTCGGTGGAGTTTATTGAATTTTTTATCTTAATTCGAATCCGATCCACTTATTAATCAGATCATAAAAAGAATTCAACAGATTTATCGGGCCGTAGTCATTGGGCCGAAGAACCACCTCTAGTCCCAGCGAATTCAAATCCCACATCATGTAACCCAACAAGACTACGTAGACAGGTGCTTAAAGTGGTATTATTTTTTATACCAAGCAATCGGCAGTACATGCTACAAATTAGGAACCCTTATACTGGGCAATAGTCCCAACCATGCCTCATTCTCTCATTTATCAAAGACAAAAGAAAAAGTCACATTCTCCCCATCTTTCCTGGGAATCTGCAACTATTTAGAGAAACCTAATATGCAACTTTCACGCATGTGCACAAACTTTAAACTTAAATAGACATATATTTCTTTCAATCTCTTTTTTTCGTTAATTAAGATTATTCTACAAAAAATAATTTTAATTTTATAAAAGATGAATTATAGTTTATAAATATGTCTTTTATAAAAAATTAATCGACGAGTAAAATTTAATGAGTATTTATTTAAATAATATGGATAATATTTAAAAAAAGAAAATAAATATATTTTTAATTTCATAAAATGACAGATAGATAAAAATAAATTTTTTAAAATGACATTTAAAAAATAATAAAGAAAATACTATAAGATTAATTTTTTGCCTTTTTCAAAGTTAGCCAATGTCTTAATCTTCTGAGAGATTGACTGTTGTTGCTCATTACTACTAAGGAAGTCGGATTAGAATTAATAACTTTTGTAAGTTCCCACTCTGATCATTTACCCATCGTTTGGATGCGTAGAAATTGAGAAAAAAATTGGAGAAGAAAAAAACTAAAGAAGAGAATAAAATTTCACTGATCTAATGATGGTGTGAAAATAGAAGAGAAAAAAATGTGAGTATAAATTTAGCTTGGAATCCACATAATTCATATTCTTTGCCACTTATGGAGAAAAGATAAAGGAAAAAATGTATTGAAAGGAAATAATATAATATTCTTCCAATTTTGCCCTTATCATTGGAAAGATTAGTTGGATGTCATACGGCTGGGACCATCTGACCTGTGAAGAGAGGATTTTGTTATATTTTATTGATTACTATTACTATTATCACTTTTTTTAATAATTTTATTAACTTCAGTGGAATCTACTCCTATCTTAACTATAACTTATTTTATCAGTAATTTTTTAGTTTAATGTAATTTATTTTATTGATTATAATAATAATTAATAAATATTCTTAATAATATGGAGGAAATATTAGGTAGAAATAATTTTGTGAAGCCAGGAAGTTGACAAAGATTGAATAAGGGATTAAAACTTCATCAATTTAATATTTAGAGAACGAAAATGAATTATTTTAAATTCAAAGATCAAAATTATATGATTTAGCAAAAATTTTTAGGGATCAAAATTACATTTAAATCTAATATTTTTTTAATCTAATAATATTACTACTTGGGATTTAATTTGATCTACCATTAGTGTAAATGAATTTTATATTATCACTCACCTATATATTGTCACATTATTTAAAAATTGTTAAAACTCTTTTACTATGAACAAAATTTTTCAATTACACATAATTTTTTTGATGGTGTGTTATCTTTCAATCCATTGATAATGTGAAATATTTTATATTGATAATGAATCAAATTTAAAATTTATTACTTTTACCTAATTTATTTATTAATTTCATTATTAGCTATTATTTTCAATATTAATTGTCACTTATTTTATTAATATTATTTATTAATCATAAAAATATTATTATTTACACGTAAGGGCAGAGGTATTTTCATTTTTGTAAATGGAGATGTCACAATATCTAAAATATAGGGAAGAAATTAATATTAGTAGAAGAGTTTTTACTAACATGATTGGAGGATATAATTGTGATTTGAATATATTAAATTTTTTTCTCATTTTTCTATTTAACCAACTAATGATAAATCATTTCTCTTATTGTTTTCTTTCTTCTTTATTTGCTTCTCCACCAAACACTAAAAAAAATATCTTCTTGTCTATTTTTTTTCTTTCTTTATTTCTCTCTACCTATTTTTCTTTTTTTTTTTAGCATCCAAACAAAGCCTTAGCATTTTTCCCTTTACCAGAGGGAGCAAATCTTAAAGAAATATTTGTTAGGCATGACCCCTCATATTATTTTAACACATTATTATTCAAATGTTACTAATTATAAATGTACATGTTTATTTATCTTAGTAATAAAACATAAGTTGACTTGTCTTGAGTTATTGACTTCTCTTCTATCATATTTATTAGTATTTTTGAATATCTCAAACATATAATTGGCACTCACGTTGACCATTCTTTGCTGCTTATAGCTAAAAGTGGTTCATAAAGAGTTATGGCATATACAAGAATAATGAATACCTAACTATGCCCTGTGAGACTTGCTGAACTACTATTAGGGACTTGTATTCTAAAAGTATTTACTTGGATAGTTGAAGACCTCTAAACCATGCTTTCAGATAAAATGTGCTCTTATGTCCTAAATTATGCTCTAATATCAATTACCTCACAAACCCATTCTAAGGAATGTGACTAGTGTAGGTAGTCACAATGGTTAACCACCTATGAGCCTTCCTTACATATGATTAATGTAATAATCTACATGTAATAATAGATCTCCTCCAAGGAGAAGTTAATTTCAAAGCTAAATATGAATATATTTTGATTGATTATGCAACAAAATACCTTTATACATATCTAATCTAGTTGTTCTCTAAAATTTACCCTAATGCCAATATCCTCAAGCCAATTCACTTCCAAGCTATTTGATAATTAATAAGTGGACACTTAACAGGAAAGGTCCTTATAGAAAAGAAAGGAAAAGAAAAGAAGTCAGTTTAAAAAAAAAAAAATCTCAATGAGTAACTATTCTAAATTATAATTTAAATTTAACTATTCATACAATATTATTATTAAAATTTTAGAAAAAAAATTAACTTATGCATTATCCACAACAGGATGGAAGTATTCATACCTTAGCATAAAAAAATGTTACATGCATGGAAGGAATCTAGATTTACCTACTAGCTTTACCATAATGCAAAGAACGCACATATACACATTGTTACTAGCCATTGTTTGACCAATTGTGACCAATGTAAAGATATTATATAGACATCCTCACAACCTCACAACCCTTACTTGGCTTTCTTTTACAAACCTTTCCTATGTTCTAAAAATCGCAAGACTCAAGGAGGTTTTCTATAGATAGATTTTTTTTTAGAACATACTTCATATTTAAAAATAACTTGAAAAGTCCATTTATTTGCAAGTACTCAAATGGCCATATGAAAGAAAAACCACCAAAATTTTGAGTTGATTTGAAAACCATATAAACGATTATACTTAAGAAAGCATTCATTTAAAAACCTTTCTATAAGATATTTTAGTATATAAAATTTATATAAATATAATTATACCATTTTCATGGAAAATTTATATAAAATGTCATAAAAAATTATTAATTTATTATGTAATTAATCAGGACTTCCATCCCTTGGATGTAAACAAGGAATGGAAACCCTAGGATCATGGCAAATTTTCATTGTTTGCCTTGTGTTGAATATCATAGACGTAATGTAGAGAATCACTTCCCTCACTTAAATCCTACCACGAAAACTGAATTAAATGTGTTAAATGTGGCCTTTATGACGGATAAAAATTACTTCTTACGACCTTTTTATTTAACCAAAAATACTTAAGAGAGAAAATTTATCAAATTTCAATGTAATTTACCTATGGTTGTGTCGATTTTCACTTAATCCATTCATTTTCAAGTGTTAAAATTTGATCACCTATATTTTTTAATGTTAACATTTTATCCACTAAAACTTTATTCCATCCTATTTTTAATAAAAAAATCCCATAATGGATAAGTTAAATAAAATCAAGTGATATCACAAGTTAGGAAAATATAATTTTTTATATTTATATGAATTAATATTAATAATTTTTATTAGGGACTAAAAAATATTAGTATTATCTTTTTGTTTTAATAATCTCCTTTGCCTCTCTACACTTACCTGAAATGGAAAAAAAAATGTTACGATGCATGGCACAAAAAATATCAGCTAAAAGTTTGTAAATTACAAAATTCATATATTTCATTATAAATAATTTTGTAAAGAAAATAATAATAACATATAGTTTTTATATTCAAAACAAGTAAACAGAGCTAATATATATTTTTAGTTTACATTAAGAACTTTTTACATCAATTCACATAAATATAAAAATTACATTTAACTCATCTACGATTCTGTCCAAATTCACTTAATTCACATGCTATTTGAATATCCTATTAAAAATTGAATAAAAAGGTTTAAGGAGACAAAGCATGAGCAAATAAAAATACAAGAAGGTGAATTTTAACTCTTGAAAAGATAAGCGAATTAAGTGTAAATCGATCAAACCACATGTGAATAAATTATAATTATTTATAATCTTTTTGATTTTCAATATTAAAAAATTGCATCAATCTAACAAACTAGGAAGTTGTTATCGTAAAGGATTCAAACAAAATGTAATAGCAAAAGAAATCCAATTTTTGAATTTTTAATATTTGTATATTTCATTATAAATAATTTTGTAAAGAATATAATAATAATAGATGGTTTGTATATTTGGAACAAGTGGCTAGGATTAATATATCTTTTAATTTATATTAAAATTTTTTTATATCAATTCATAATATAAAAAATTATATTTTATTTATCTACAATTTCGTATGAATTTATTTAACCTACCTACTATGAAACATTTCATTAAAAATTAGGTAAAATTTAAGTGAATAAAATATTAATAGTAAACAGTATAAGTGATTAAATTTTAATACTTGAAATCATAAATGAATTATGTGAAAATTGATCAAATCATATACAGATAAAATATAATTTTACCTAACTTTTTGGAATTTTAATATTTAAAAATCACATCAATCTAACAAACTAAGAGGAAGTTATCATAAAGGATTCAAACGAAAAATTATTATTTATTTGCACGTTGTAATTGAATTAACTTAATTTAAAATGTTGATGATATGACAAATCCGCTTGTATCCAAAAATCTATTTAAATCCTTTACGAAGACTTTCTCTAAATTTGTTAGATTGATGCAATTTTTTAATATTGAAATTCAAAAAGACTAGAGAAAATTATATTTTATTCACATAATTTGATTGATTTTTACTTAATTCACTTGTATTTTCTTATATTGAAATTCGGCAATTCATAGTTTTAACTGTTAATATTTTATTTACTTAAATTTTTTTAATCCAAATTTTAAGATGATATTCTAATAAGAAGTAGATGAAGTGAATTCAAATAAAATTGCATATGAATATAATTTTTTTATATTTATGTGAATCGATATTAAAAATTTTCAATGTGAACTATATATATATATACAAACTAAATGTTATTATTATATTTTTATCTGTAATAAAATATACAATTTTTATTATTTATAAACGTTAAGAGTTTTAATTTTTTTGAAATAATCCTAAACCACCCGAAAAGGATGTATCTATTTCATGTCCTGATGGTTTTTCTTAAAGCTATCACATAAACAAATTATGTAGATGCCCTCTTACTCATTTCTCTGCTAGCTGAATATTTGACATTCGGATTCGGAGTAAGATTTTGGAACCAAGTGTTGGCACGATTGAATAGGAGAATGAAAATGGAAAAAGGAATGAGAATGAAATAAGATAATCATTCTATAATTATGTTTGGTGCAATAAGAAATAAAATGGGTATTTTGTTCCATTTTCATATATAGTACAATAAAATTTTGATGCAATGGAATGAAATAAAATGAAAAAAGTGTAATTAAAAATAATAATTTTATTATAAAAATAATAAATATCTTATTAAATAATTTAATATTATTAAAATATATGATATAATTAATAATAAAAATTATCACAATTTAACTTTTGTCATCAAAATTATATTTGACAAAAAAATTATATAATAAAAGCATAAAATAACTAATTTTGCTAAATTTTATATTAGACATTTTTTTGTAAAGAATACAAAAATATCATATTTTAAAATTTATTATTAAAAATGTAATTATTAAAATATTTTAATAGAGAAATAACAAAAAAATTGGTATTTTTATCATATATTAATAAAGAATAATATTTGAATATATAAAAAATATGAAAATATATATATATATAAAAGGTCAATGAATAAATGAATGACTCAATCTACTACTTTTACTATAGAATAGGTATTCCATCATTTAATAGAATAGTCATTTTTTAAGGAATTGACATTTCTATTCCATAATGAATACCAAACAAACTTTTTAATCATTCTCATTTTTATTTTCATTCCATTTTATCTAATAAAACACACTCTTATAGCACGTCTCTTTTTTATGTAGTGTATTATAATAGTTTTTTTCCCTTGTTTAAGGTGAATCTATAAAAGCAAAGGAGATTATTAAAACAAAAAGACAATGCTAATAGTTTTTTTTAGTCCCTAATGAAAATTGTTAACATTAATTTATACAAATATAAAAAATTATATTTTACTGACTTGTGGTCTCACTTGATTTTATTTAATTTAGTTGTTATGGGTCTTTCGTTAAAAATAGAATAAAATAAAGTTTTAGTAGATAGCATTAATAGTAGAAAATATAAGTGGTTGAATTTTAACATTGGAAAATACAAATGGATTAAGTGAAAATTAATATAATTATAAGTAAATATAATTTAATTTTTTGAAAAATTATTAATTTTAACTATTTTTGTTTAAATAGAAAAATTGTATTGAAATTTAATAAAATAATATTCCTCTCTGAATTATTTTTGTTTAAATAAAAAAAAGATGTGAGAAGGAAGTTTTTATGTCATGAAGACCAAATTTAAACGCATTTAATCCAGTGTTCGAGGTCGGATTCAAGTGAGCGAAGCAATTCACTACAACACATCTATGATATTGAACACAAAGCAAACAAAAAAAAAAAAAAAAAAATTAACCTGTGTCCAGAGTTTTCGTTCCCCAGTTGCGTCCAGGAATGACTGTATCTCAGATTAGATCAAGAAGCCCACAAACCAATTTTAAACTCCTCGAGCTTAAGTTTGTAAAGTTCTTCGATTTTCGAAACAGCTTATAGGATCACCAAGTTTCTCTCAGTTCCGTGACGAAGCTCTCACTCAAGGGGAAGGAAATTAACTTTGGAATGAAGATGTAGAAAGAGACAACTCATAGTACTTGCGGGACCACAAAATAAAAACACGATTTGAGAAGAAGAAGATCAGAAGGTGCGAAGAAGAAGGAGGAGGAGGAATGGAGTGCGGTGGGTTCTGCTTGATGAACAGGGCTAGGATGGTAATTTCTCACATGGTACGATAGCTCAACACAATTACGATATCATTATTCGAGGTTGGATTTATATATCAATTTGTTTAAAAATATATATAATAATAAAAATATAAAAAATGATTAAATTTAATAAATAATTTTATAATATAATTTTTATTAATTAAAATTATTAAATAAATTAAATAAATAATTTATTTTAACATATTTAATAAAAAAGTTGATGTGAATGACGCTCTCGTAGAGAACATTGTCTTGATTTTAAACAAACAGAGACTTCGCCCGTCTCTGTAGAATAAGACAAAAAGTCCGTCTTTTTTCTAGATAAATATAAAGAATAGAGAAGACTTAACAGTCTTCCTAAAGAAATGAGAGCATCTACTGAGCATTGTATTGGGGAACTAGATGCAATATTTCTTCCACGTGCGCAGCCTCGATAATTCAAAGCTTCGGTGAAAATACTTGGGTGCTTACATTGATATCTTAAAGATTTTGAATTCAGATAAATTTTAAAATTATTATATTAAAATTATTTAATTATAATTATTTATTTTTAAT
>JAIUCU010000298.1:0-22183 GCA_020226215.1 Sindora glabra
AAGAAAATTAGTTAATATGCCATTTGAAGATAGTTACTATTCATATTATTCGGCATATAGTTATGTTATATATGGGGAACTATCAATTATTAATTATTCATCTTGACTGATGAATGATTGGGAAAAATGTCATACCTTGTGTAACAATGATCGTTCACAAACGTGTCAACTTGGCCCAATCATTTAATTTGTAAAGAGATTATAATACTGCATCAAAATGCACTACTTATCATAGGACCCAGCTTGCTCTTAGTATGGGTTTATATTGTACTGTTACCTTATTAAGTTATTTAGAGAGTAAAAAATATGCCAAAAAAAATTAATAATTACATTTATATCATTAAATCCATAAATAAACAATAATATTAATTTTCATATATATATCTAAATTAAATAAATTTTATACTTTATTATTAATTAATTTAGTTAAATTTTGTATAATAATTATTTAATTTTCATTATCAAGTAGACTGGATTGATTGTATAAATAAATAGTAGAAAATTTAGACAAGTGCCAATTTTGAAAATTGATATCATTGATGAAATTTAAGTAAATAATTTGATTTTAATTTGCATAATTTATATTAAAAATATGTAATTATTTAATTCAATTAATACCTTTTCTATAAAGTTATAAATTGTTTAAAACATATTATAATAAATATTAAATATATTGTGTTATATTAGCACTTAAGTTGTAAACAACAAAAATGGACAAAAAAAAGGAAAGCTCTTAATAGAGCAAATAAAAAGAAGAGAAATAAAGCACATAATTTGTAAAGTAATAAAATTTAAAAAATGAAACTAATAAAAATATGTATAAGAAAAAAAAGGAGAAGAAGAATAAGAAAAGAATGATGCTGTAAAAAGAAGAAAGAAAACGGTATGCTTTAATAGATAATATAAATATTGTCCAAATGAATAAAAGAATTTGTTACATAGTAATGAAAAAAATTGGATAGTTAGATAGAAAACAGAGATCATAATAATAAGGGTATGATAGGAAATTAAAGAGTAGTTTTGTAGGAAAATTTTCCTCCCACAAAGTGACACATGAAAAAAGAAAGAAAGAAAGAAAGAAAGTAGCTTTGCTCAAAAAAGGAAAAAAAAAATTGGTTGGATTTGATTAGATAGAGAAGAGATAGAGATTGGGATGACTTATTCATAGTTAGATATAAGAATATTGTAGTTACAACATATTCGATAATAAAAACTTAAAAAAGAAGCAGCACTTGTGAATATAGACATATTTATTAAACATATTTATTTTTAAAAGAAAAAATTTTAGTGATAATAATATTAATAAAAGAGAGAAAGATAAGTGCATAGTCGTCCAACATAATGTCACAAAGGAAATATTAAGAAAAATTAAATATGTCAACTCACATTGAATGGATGGAAAATACATCATTAAAAAAATAATAATTAAGAATATTTAATAATAATAATAATAATTAAATTTTATTTGCATGACAATACATAAGTGAATATAATGTTAATTTACACTAATAATAAATCAATTTTAAATCCTAAACACATATATAATTAATTTTATTTGCCTCTCGTAGATAAACGCTAATAATGATTGGTTCAATAACTCAAACTATTTATCCAACAATGTCCGAGTCGGTATTTGGTGACTGTGCATGTATATAAGATGAACTGGGCTATAAAATGATCTAATCAAATATTAATTTCTTGCAAGAATTTTAGAAGGCAAATGCTCGTGGTCAAAAATCAAATTAGTTAATGACAATAGATTGATTCCGCTAAAGCCTTCCTTTGTAATCCCTTGTAAGTTGATTCGATCTGCACCATTGAAAAGGTGGTATACATCGACGCCACTTTTTCAATAGTGCATACTAGACCTGATAATCTTGACCTATATTTATTTATCCATCCATATCCATCCTTATTTTGACCCATCCATATCTATCCATTTTAGTTTTAGGGTAAATATGGGTTGAGTCATTATTAACTTAATGAAATAAGGGTTATATTGAGTCAATCCATGGATAACCATTTATCCATTTATATTCATAGGAAGTAAATTTGTATACTATATAAATAAATATTATAAAATAAAAAATATTATATAAAATATTTTTAAAAATTTAATATAAATTAAATATCTTTAAAATTAATTTTTTGAAATTAAATATTATAATATTATTATAGATGTGACAATATCAATTTTTTTTATAAAAAAGTAAAATCAAGTCCAATCTTTTGTACTAAAATCTATATAATTTATTATTTTTACTTTTAAAACTTAAAAATAATCACAAAATTATTTTTTTAATTTTTAAATAAAAAATATTATAATATTACGTATTATATGTAATATACCGTATAATTATATGTTAGATTCTTAGCTATACTTTGTAAATATCAATACACTAATTTGATACATTTTTATACCTTGTTGGCGTGGGAAAGAGATCTAGATTGGCTTAAACTTGTCGGATTATTGAAATTAATTACAACAGAGAAGTAGAGTGGCCAGGTTAACCAGATGGTGGGATTGTCGAACTAATATTTTAGACAAACAAACAAACGGCCTTTAAGCATTCAGATTGGCGGGCTAGACTAGGTGGTCCCTTTCAATCCCAAGGCATGGAAGATAAATATTATTAATTAAGCACATATTAACTGTTAATTAATATGATTTATTTTTTTAGAGGCATCTGATTTATTTTAATATCTATTTTTCATAAAATTAAAAAGATAAATTAGTTAATTGATTATTATGTAACAAATTCAGGAAAATATGACTTCTTGGGTAAAAAGTATTTACTCACTTTTTTTTAAGTAAATTAAATTTTGCTATTTATGTATATAATGATAAAATTATTTTAATTAAATTTAATTAATAATAATTAAAATTTATTAATTTTATATATAATATTATTAAGAATATAAGAATTCTTTTATTAATGTTTTTTATAATATTTAAAATTAGATTAAATAAAATAAAAAATTAAATTAAATAATTTGATGCATAACATGTAACTTATGTTTGATGAAAAATATTTTCAACAATATATAGTTATAAAATTTTATTATTTAAAAAATATATTATTTATTTAATATAAAATATAAAAATCTTAAAAAATTATTTTTTTTCAATACTATAATCTTAAATATTATTTTTTAATTATAAATATAAGTAATATATTATTTTTATTAATATATATTAAATTTAAATTTAAATTAAAAGTAAATAAAAATAAAGAATAAAAAATTTGATAGCATAAGTTTGTTTTGAAATAATATTAATAAATATAAAATAGTGGTAAAAAATAATATCAATAAAAATAATAAAATATAAAACAATAATAATTTGATAGATAAATAGATAGATCAGGTTAATCATATATTTAAAAGTCATGAGTCATTTATAACTCATTTAAAATTTTATACTGGGTTATAAATGGATAAGTGAATCAATAATAAATCATCTACTTTTGACTCAATTCATATCCATCCTAACTCATCCATTTGACACCTTTAGACTGCATACTAGTTTGTTCCATGTATTATCAAACAAAGACCCACAAGCGTCATTAGTCAATATGATTCCGTCAGTTACGTTTGCCTCCTCAAATCATTCATAAGACAGATTACCACTTATGAATAAATTTGGGGATAATTAAAATAAATTGATTATTGCGAATCTTAAATACTGCATGAAAATCAAAAGAGATCATTTTAATTTTTTTTCCCGAGCTATGGGTACCGTATTAGAAGCAAACAAAAATCTGATGTCATTAGCTATCAATTTTTTTAATGGGGTAGACTTTCAAATATTCAATGTCAGATGAGCTAGAGAAAAATTGATTTTATGCATGGCTACGAGGTCAGGACCAATACATTGTTCTGCACTGACTCCATTCTCCTCTGTGTGTGTGTATCAGTGCATTATTAAAGTCAGTCAACTTTTATCATGATGGATTATATAAAAGGACACAACAGCAGAGCCTCCCTCCCTCTCTCATCCTGTGGACAGGAAAGACTGAACTGAATAGTCAGATTGTATAAACAAGAGCCCTTGTGTATATAAATAAATAAAGGCGTTGGGCTACATATCATGTTTATAACCATTTTATCATTCAGTGCATCAGTATTCTCACCTTAATTTCTCAACAATAGGTACAAAGCAGCAATGCATATCAAATGACAGCTTCTCACAAAGTCACAAACATCAGAGATATGTAGATTGAGAACAACGTTCTATAGAATTGAAGAGACGAAAGCACGGAATAAATAGAACAAATTGCCATGCTTCTCGTTGCAATAACAGTATACCAATGAATTAATCAATTGTCAACTGAACAATTACAATCGCCTAGGAAGTTGGGCTTTAAATACAGTCCACTGTCAATTCATGAAATGGATGCTTTCAAATCAAATCAATTATAAGTTGCATGTTTTTTTTCTTCTTTTTTTTGGGTGGGGGGGGGGGGGAGGCGGGGGCTGATTGGTGAGCAGATTTGCAAAAATTAAAGCAAACAATCTTCTAAGAACTGACCAAGTTGAGAGGTATACAATTTTGGGTCACTTCTGAAGTGGTCGACGTGGGGTGAGGAGACAAAATTGCATGCCCGGACATCACGCCCTGCTCTACGCTGCTGGTCAACAAATGATTCCACAGAATGAGAAGGTATAACTCTGTCCTCAGAGCTATAGATGTATAACTGTGGACAGCTAGGCTGTCTTGATTGTAATAAAGTTAGAACATCAGAAAGCCTCCTGCATAGGTGAGATTATTAGATAGAGAACATAGCTATTCATATAGAAACTTAAAACAGTACGATTTTCCTTTGACAAAGAAATACAGGTACGCCATGCACTAATGACAATTCCTTTGTCAAAATTTGTTGATCTGCAGTCACATGCCATCCAATGACATTAACGGGATAGTTTCTCAAGGAAAGTAGCTAATACCATAAAAAAAAAAAAAAAATCCGCTAGGACCTGGCCTTGTCATATAATAACAACTTTCATAAAATCTGGAATCACCGACCTTTTCACCTATATATCTTACTAATGGTATATTTGGATAGGATGAAAATAGGGATAGGATGAAAATTGGGAGGGCATAATTGGGAATGAAAGAAAAAATAGGAGAGAGAAATTGGAGGTGAAAATAATTTACTTTAGAGTGCTTGTAATGAGTGAAAATAAGAGAAGTAAGTAGGAATAAAATAAAATTCTTTTGTTTGGAATGGGTGAAAATAGGAAAGGAAGAAAATATGAATGAGTAAAATTATTAAAATATTCTTTTATTGTATTATGATGAGATAGTTATAATATTATTTAATAAAATTAAATAAAAAATAATATACGAATAAAATAATTTATGTTAAATTTCTTTTATTACTTACATATTTATATTTATAATTTTAAATTTCATATAATTAATAAATTTTAAAAAATTTGCACTATAATATTAAAAAAATCATATGGTGGGATAATTATAATACTATTTAATAACATTAAATAAAAAATAAGATACAGATAAAATAATTTATGTTAAATTTTTTTATTATTACTTACATATTTGTATTTATAATTTTAAATTTCATAAAATCAATAAATTTTAAAAAAATTGCACTATAATTCTAACAAAATCTTATGCAAAAAGAAAATAACTTGTTTATTTACCAAAGTGTAAGTAAGAATAATACAATAACATTTCATTACTAAAGTAGTAGGAAAATATTTTCTGAATTATAAAATTTTTCCTAAAATTTTCAATAATGATTAGTATTCAGCACTCAAATAAGCAGAAGAGATGATATTAATCAGCCAAAAAAAAAATCCAACTTGTAGTTCATTATCAACATACAAACACAATACAAAATTAAATACCTGCAGTAGTCAAACAGAATCAAAAAAATGTGATCTGAAAAAAGAAAAATTAAACAAAATAGTATGGTCGGGTTGGGTTTCAACACAACTCGGGTTTGGATTGTTTAAGACCCGACAAACCCGACCCGAGTATCTTTGATGAACCAGACTCGGAAGGTACAATTGGCCGAAACCACCACAATTCGTTCGTCTAGTAGCAGATCGGCGGCAGCAAGTCATCACACCTAACGGCAGCGCAGGATCTCGGCAACTACTCTCCGTTCGGCTTCCTTACCTCACCCGCCCTATTCCTCGGAAGCACCCACCTCAGATGCAGCAACTAGGGGTGTCCACGGTCGGTTTATACAGAGTTACAATAAAATTTCTAACCGAACTGATGAGATCGGATTGTAAATTTCATCATCCGATTTCATCCGTTTAAAAAATACAAACTGTTTTAAATCATTAAATTTAATTGCGTGCTGATTTGGGTGAGTTTAATCGGGTTATTATAACTTCAAATCTGTAAGAAGAAATGCAGAAACAAGAAGGCAAAATCAAATAAAATGTTGCAACTCACATGGAGTAGAAGCTAAAAATAAGACACAGAAAGGAAGAAGAAAGACATTTTCGGGAAGAGTGAGAGGAGAGAGAAAAGTGTGACAAAAAATAATATACATTGAAAGGAGTGAGGTTCCGGAAAAGATTAAAAAAATTAATATTGAATTATAAAATGAAGAGAAAAGTAAAAACAGAGTAGGTGACAGTAAGTCAAAAAGCATGATTGTAACAGTATATTTTTTATTGTAAAAAATTTGTTAATATTATTATTTCGGTCGGTTTCGAATTTATTTGATTAATAAATTTCAAAATCGTTTAAATCAAAATAAATCATTCTTTGAAAAATTTTTAATCCGTTTTAAATTATTAAATTTCTCAAATCATATTAAATCATATATTTAACAATCGGTTCAGTCAGGTATTCACGGATTGTAAATTTTTGGACACCCCTAGCAGCAACAACAAAACACAATAGAGGGCAGCAGAAGGGAATGGAATGTGGATGATACCTGCTCTTCCTTCCAAGGCGACGACGAGCAGCAACAACAAAACACAATAGAGGGCAGCGGAAGGGAATGGAATGTGGATGATACCTGCTCTTCCTTCCAAGGCGACGACGATTCCTCGTAACGGAGACTGCAGCGGTGGAGACGGAGGAACCCGATTTGCACAGCACAGTGGTTGAGAAGACAGAGAAGGGCGAGATCTGGAATGTTGAAAAAAGAAGCCAATTTCACCCGTTTTCTTCCCATATTGGGAGTGGTGTCAGATTCACTGGAACCCACCACTCTTTAGAAATCCCATTTACGCCCCCTTCGAAATCCACCCCACACCAAACATGTGTAATTTTCTTTTTCACCCCCGTTTTCACCGATGCATTCCCCCCCTCCTTATTTCGTCTGTTCCAAAGAGAGGCTAAATGTTGCTTATGCATTGTAAAATAGCAAGGGCAACAATTTTATATAATTTATATCACTTTTCAAAATTATAATTCCATTTCAAGTTTAGAAACTCAACAACGACTTTTTTGGTTCCAAAGCAAGAGGCAAGATGCAGCAGCAAATACCAGGTCTTCAAACTGTTACTGAGGTTATGGTCATGACATGACGTAGAACCCGAAAGAAAACAAGTGAAACTAGTAGAAACTCAACAATAATCCTGTCTACTCAAGTCTAATTCAGTAAATTGCATGTATAACTATATTACTGGATTATGATTTATGTCAACCTGATTTTAACAAGTTTCGTAGCCACATGACATTACTCATTTTTTAGACAGAAATTCATTATCGAATATAATATTTTGTTAACCAGTAACTGAAGTAAGCAGAAAGGACTTTCTGTGCAGCGAAATTACCTAGTTACTGTAGGAAGATTCAAAACCACCCCAAAAAATTTCTTCAGTATTAATTATAAAGCTGTTTCGGCGGCTGCAGGTTTATAACCTAGAGTTCCATCCGTTCCAATTGACGACTCGATGCCTCTTTCATCAGAGCATACACTTCCTTTTGTGGCTATACTATTCTTTTTAAGAAATGCTGCTGTGAAACCAGAAGCCCACACCTGAAAAGACAAGATCCAGTAAAAATAATTCTCTGGCATTAAAGGCTAGCCACAAACCTGTGGAAAAAAAAATCGAAACCGTACTTTGGCTGACTACTTAAAATATGTATTAAACTTCAAGAGCTTCAAAATAAGGACATTGGCATCATATTGTATTCACAATCCAAGTGCCAATGGCTCACTTTGTGAATTTTGGTTAGCTCAGTACTGGAGTCTACTTCATTTTGAAATTGAGGATTATATAGGACGACGGACACATGGAAATAACACGTGATAGAACCAACAACAAGCTATTTCCATCAAAGTCTGACCATTGCAAGTGTCTTTACCTGCGGATCAGGATGGGCAACAGGTGCAGAATCTACAATGCAGCCCCTAATCTTTCCCATTACAGGTGGATCTTGAGCTTGAATCTGCTCCAAAATAACCCCATATCTGCAACAAAGGTTACCAAACCAATCACGTAACAGACCAAAAGCTTCATTACCATTAACTAAATACTAAAACAAATAATTCACTCACGTTAACCATCCGGTATTGCTGAAAGTGTGAAATACAAGATTTTTTTTCGGTTCACCTTCCAACCAGTCAGTCAAGTGGTTTACAAGCAAATGTATATTCTGTTCTGCTTTTCCTCCTGGCTGGTAGCTTAGTATCTCAGCCATCGGAAATGTAAAGGTAATGGCATGATAACCCCTAGAAGTATACCATTCTGCATATTTCTGAAGATGTCTTTGCTTTGCTCCCAACCATCCCAACAAAACCACCACTGTTTTTGACTTCGCAGCTGAGCTGTTGAAATCACCTAAAACACCCACAGCATTCGGCTCGGGCAAATGCCATTGATACATGATATCAGAAGGACAAGTGGAGATGCTTGGCACATAAGAAGCTGGCCATGTTACTTTAGGCAAGGTAGCAAATTGATACAAATTGCAAAGAATCGGAGACGAAACAAAAGAATAATAATAAAAGCTCGAAAGAAAATTGTGTTTCATAATTGGGACATGGAAGTTATTATTGACATTAAGTGTAGATGCTTGAATTTTGGTCACAAACGAGAAGTTAGCAAGCTTAGAAACAGAAATATGAGAAACCCGTGATGAATTTGACTCATTTAATGAAGAATTCGACACATTTGAGGTAGAACAAGCATCAACTGATCCATGAAATGACAATTTGTCAGGGATTTCAGCAGAGTAGGAAGCAACAGCAACTGCAGCAGCAGCCACCAGAGGGCGCTGAAGAGACCCCGATAAAGAACCCATGGCAGAAGTTCAATGCGGCAAAACTTCTCATACGATTACCACACCAAGTAAAGCAGATGAATCAGTTTTTGAAACCCAGATGAGTCAATCAACCCAATATGACTAGGGATAGGAATCTCAGCCCAAATCTACAGGAATGAGAATCATCCGACAAAGCCATTATTCGGAACACAATTACAATGACAAATCATGATTCAACGAGAGGAAATAATAAAATATATTAGGTGGCATTGTATCAAATTTGAACAAGAAAAATTGAGAGCCGCACAATTAAAAATGGAGAAGAAGAAAACGTGCAGAAAATACAAGAGGATATTAGGTTTGTACCTTTACTTGGATGTTTGCTTAGAGGGAATCCTCCAAGAAAATCGGGCTGTCAATATCTCTTGACAGCCCGCGACGCCTAATCCTAACGCAATACGCCCACCATTACCAAGATCCTTCTCTCAGATTTTTACAATGGTGTCATATCTTTAGAATCGGACCCTCTCATCTTTTGCTGTCAGGAAAGAATAAAAATTTGTGGAGGAAATATTAAAAGAAAAAAATAGTGCTAATCTGAGGAATGACAATGAGCCAATGTACTTCTACCACGCCTGACACAAGTTACAGTTGAATCATAGCAACAAGCAATTTCCATGACAGAATTAGATTCACAATAAATAGAGGGAGAAAGGGCCCGAAATCAGGAACAAGGAATCTCTACCTACACCTACTAGAATGATGCTTTTGATAGGCGCAAACTAGAACCGTTGAAATGAATATCGCAGGAATAGTCAATGCGGAGGAAAATATATAAAATATTTTTTTCAATTTTGTAGCGGCGGGATATTACATTTTTTTATTTTAAAAATTTTGAAATTATTTTCTTAAATTTTATAGAATTTAAAATCAACATTTATTATCGATTTAGTTAATTATTTTATTAAATTATATTTTTAATAAAATTTTTAAATCACAATTATAATATTATAGTATATTAATTTATTTTATCTTTTTTTACATATAATTTTGTAATTCATTGTTTATTATTTAATTAAAACACCACATATCTAAATTTCGGTTAATTACATAACATAAAAATTATTAGAAAAAAAATAAAAAGATAAATTTATATACTATAATATTATAATTTTTATTTAAAAAGATCATAAAAAATATATAATTTAATAAAATAATAAATTAAATTAACAATGGTTGTTAATTTTAAATTTTGTATAATTTAAGAAGTCAATTTCTATGTTTCCAAAGTTGAAAAGAACAAAATCCAACTATTTTAAGTTGAAGGGATATTTTGCAATTCCACCTATATAAATTAGAGTATATCACTAAACTAGTCTCTCAAAGACACATATTACATAAAAAAAATTTTGAAAGTTTATTTTATATCAACTAACTAAAATTTCGGAGAAATTTTTTTGTAACTTTTATCTTTTATGGATAAATTTGATATAGAAATTAGATACTTTATGTATTTATATGGTGTAAAATAGACTTTTATGATAAATTTGACGTAATATATATCTTTTGAAAATCAATTTGATGGTTTACTTTATAAACTAAGTCTAATCTAATGCTTTTATTCCGACATTAATTATTTCAAAATTAATTGATTTTTATTATGATTCTATTTGACAATTAATTAATTATATTAATGATTAACTTAATTAATTTAACTTATTCAAATAAATGTTAACTAATAGTTTATTATATTAATTAATTTGATTAATTAGTAACATTAGTAATCTAAATAAAGACATTTGATAACATGACTTAAAAAAAGACATTTGATAAAATTAGATATTTGTTATTTACTATTTATATGCAATAGGACATATAAAGATATAAATATATTTATTATTTATTTAAAAATTGTTTTACTTTAATAATATTTTAAATTTTATACATTATTATTGAATTAAAATTTCTTCTAAATGAGTTATTATTGTAATTTCTTATTTTTAAAATTTTTCTTTGAAAAATAAATAGCAACTTACATTCTCCTTCTCTGAATTCTAGTGCAATTATATTTATAAACCTTCTATTTTTAGATATATACGGTAACCTTTCTTTTCATACATATACTCATCTTCCTTCCTCCTATTGAAAACATACACTTAATTCTCTTGTTTTTGAAAAATAAGGGAAGTAAGTATAATTAGATTTAATCTAAAAAAAGAGTGTAATTTATCCAAAAATAAATTATTATAATTTATTACATTTATTAATTTAAAAAATAATTAATTATAATTTATCATATTTATTAAGTTTTCATTTAAAAATAAATAATTTTAATTTATTGTACTTCTTTAATCATTTGTAATTAATAAATTATTATTAATTTCTTGTTAATAGTGGAAGAAAAAGGAGGAAGAAAAGCTAGAGTTTAAGGATTTTTTTGTTGATATTGATAAAGATATAAGCAAAAATAATTCTATAATTCAATAGTTAGCCCTACTTTTTCGCAATTTTTTGGTGAATCAATTATTTGAAAATATTAAACACCCTAACCTTTTGAAATTAGTTGATTTGGGGCCAATTAACCTTTTTCAAACACCTAAAATAGCATTTTGACTGGTTTGATTAGGTAAAGTGACCTAATTAACTAAAAATTATTTGTCAAATGCCATTTGTAGCTTATTTTACCTTAGGTTGTTAGTTTGGATTAAAAAAGTTTAAAAATATGCTTCTAGAATTTAAAATGGTTTTAAATGGTTTAAAAAAACAAATAATTACTAGATTAGTCTATTGAGTCCATTAGCTACAAGTTGTTAGATTCGAACTCCCACTTAGACAATTTATAATTTTTGTGAACCTATGCAATCTAATCCATTTAGGATTCATCCATAAATGGATTTCATGAATCTATTCAGTAACTCTATTACAAACATATCCTTTCATATAGAAATTAAAAAAATAGAAAAATGGAGTAGGATTAATTTAAGGTGCATGCTTCAATAGTTTTATACTACCGAAAGTACATTATCTTATACAATTCCCACTTTTTATTTTGGCGATCCCATTAAGAAAATATTGAGATCTACCAAGATAAAAGGCCATAATTTAAAGGTACTAGCAATTAAATTTTTTTTAGTGCTACCATAATTTTCTTCTTTGTCTAAAAACAAAGAAAAGAATTTTAACTATTCATATTTTTAAGTTCGATATCAATACCTTAACTATTTAATGACATGAACAACATTAAATTTTAATGAAGTAGAAAATAATAGCTAAAATTAAATGTAAGGAGAATAGCTTTTGAAGATAGTGATGTTAATCAGAAATGGCCAAATAGTCAAAACTCAACTAGTCCAACCTAATTGGCCTTGCCTTACCTTTAAACAAGCTCTTAAGGCATAAAATCATTAGGTTGCATACAACCCAGTCCTAGTTAGCCTAGTTTCAATCAACCCATCTCACCTAAGCATTCCTATACATCTTTTCCTCTATTGAAGTTACATTGAAAATGTGATGACTTAATTTTTGAGCAAGGAGCTCACTTAATGAGATTCCCTCAAATTATCAATCCATATGTGCACTCCTTATTAATCTCCAAAATCACACCAAATAAACTTTAAAGCCTTATAAAAGCTTATAAAAAGCCAAGGTCTAGGCTTTTTCATCCCATGCAATCATTTCCCATGTATACACTGCTCACACACATACTAACTTAAGTATCAAAATGCACTTCATGAACACGTCCCTACCATATATATCCCATATACATCTAACATTTACTACTTGTGCATCTAGCTCGTTCGATTAACCAATCCCTTAAGGTCAAAGAGAAAAATCAAATATTATCAAAATGAAATTTATATTTTTAATCAAACTTTTATTATAACTCCAAATCTAGTAACAATCTACAAACTATTTATGTTTATTACCTTATTATTAGATCTAAATCTCCTATATTTCTTTTTTGAAATTTCTTTTAATTTAGAAAAGATATAAATATAATCTTTTATTATAAGATTTATAATTTTTTATTAAAACCTAATAGAAAAGGCTTATGTATTTATCCCTCTTCTAAATTTATTGTCACAACCTATATTTAGGGTACGTGATTGGCATAAGGATTTAATATGGAAAACAACCTACTAGCCTTTCCTATGATGTATCTAATGTAATAATTCATATATAATTATGTTGTATTTTCAAAAAGTGTTTGAATTTAAAAATTTAACTACAATTTATATTAAAAATCATCATACAAATTTATTCCAACTATGCTAACACTTATCTTAGTACCAAAGTTATTAAACAAGCTAACTTTTATCTCATCTAATGGTAGATAGACACTTAAAGGGAGGATTCCTAAGAAGGATGAATAGAAAAATAAAAAAGTGACTGTTCCTTGAAACTTAGTGAATAAACATTAATCAATAAGAAATTATTAAATTTGAAAATTAACATTCAAATATGAAAAATCAATTTAAAAAGAAAACTTTAGATTTATTCCTATAATAAATATTCATATTCCTATACATTTATCGAAGAAAGGAAAGGAATTTATAGTAATTCGACTTGTTTATCAAAACATATGACATGCACACACATTCATTAACATCATCCACACTTGTTAGTACCATCATTCAAATATATACAATTATCCATACCACAATTTCATCATATCATACAAATAATAACAAGATAAAGAGAATAAATAAACTTCTTTATGATTCACGAATCAACTTTATGCCTTTTAAAAGCCCATTCTTATTCTTCTAAGGTTAAACTTACTAGATCCAATATTCACATATCATATGATCGTATCACATTTTACATCATTTCAACACATTCAATTCCATCTCATGCACATATATCAATTTATAAGCATTCTATATCTCTCTTACATGGCCACATATTTTACTTTCCACAAGCCTTATTACCAACCATTTCCATTCACATGGGTAATTCAGATATATTCAAGCATTCTTCTTTATGACAATTAATTAATGTAAACAAGTACATCACATCAATTATTAAGTAATCAAGTTATTATAAAATAGAGCTTCCTACACTCACAAATGAGTATATACATATAAATATACATTTATATAAAAGTATATGTTTATACACATTCATGTGGTAGTATAAAGTTAAAGTAATTAACTTAAGTAAGGTTTACACTATTATATTTGTCAATTACTTTATGCCTTCTTTATCCAACTCACATCTCATCTCATTCCATTAAAGTTATAACAATAGCATTTTAATCTCATTTCATGCCTACAAAATAATATTAATATCCAAATTAAAAAATGTGTGAAAATAAGGGATTAATGGCTAACCATATGCTGCTAGCGATGAGACCTTTCAATGGGTAAATAGTCAACTATTTAGTAGTGGAGTCAACTTTGCCTAAAATTTTAGAATAATGATTAACCATTTAGACTAAACTGTTAGCCATTTACATGAGCTTTGGCAAAAATCCTAGTTTAATAATATTGTTCATCCACCGACCCAAGCTAAAAATAGGCAATCAGTCCCAAGTTATTTTTCAATTCAAGTAGTGATGGGTATAAGAAAAAAGGGAAAATTTAAGTTTTCAATCAGTAGTGGATTGGTGTGTCTATGTCTGACACTAATTGAACCGCCCTGATTTGGTGACCAAATGTTGTTGTTTTTTGTCATAAGTGAGTCATCTTCAATTGCTCTGTTGGCCTTGCTCATGATAAAGTCCAGAAATTGATAGAATAAAAGGGTAGAAAAGCCCTCATCATTATAATTATGCAATTCCTCCTCCCATTTACTGTAGTAAAACTTTATCCATCATAAAGCTACCATATGCATCATTTTGCTAGCTAATTCTCCATCATTCACACTTCGTAGCATTACCTTGATTCATATTTTGTTGCTGTGAAGTTCAAGAAGCTTCAGTTGAAAGCTATGAAGGTCATACAAGTGGAGAATCATTGTTTATGGTAAGCTTTTAGTTTTTGAAGTCTTCTTTTCACTTCTAATTAATTATTGCGAATGGGTGTTTGCTTATTTGATATTTAGTGAAAAATAAAAAATTTCCATGATTTATTTTAGGGGCTTAAGAGTTTAGAGATAAGGGTTTTATTTTTGCCTGGTTCTAAATAGTTTGTATCAAGAATAAATAGTTATATGACAAATATAGGTTATAGTAGCTAGTCCTAAGGACTAGTTCTCAATGACTTTGTTTAATCATGCTGGAGGAATCTTCTGCTACGTTGCATTGCTAACATTATTAATTTCATTTTAAGGCTATTTAAGGGCATATAATTGCTTAAAGATTGTCTATCTTCATTTTTCTTATTAATTGTATGCTATTTTTCTATCATAAGGATGGACACCCATAATGGCATATGTTTACATGAGAATGTACATTCTGCTCTAATTTAGGCAAATAGATAAAAAGCTATACAAATATAATTTGTCTCTAAACTAGTTCAGCTTCATAGAGTATTCACATAAATAGCCTAGATATGATTGATTGGAAAGCAGAGCCTAGCAAATGCTAGTAAATTCCAATTTTTTCTCTTTGTAATTGAAGTATCATTGATGTTTAGCTTAAGTTTGTAAAGCTAAAAAAGGAGAAAAATTGTGGTGATGGAAACTAGCCTAGAAAAGTAAGATAGATGGTTTAGCTATCTCAGTCCCAAAATTTATAGTGACTTTGTAGTGGTTTGAAGATGGATTAATGGGACTAGTTAAAGCTTTTTCATTCATAATTTTGTTTATAATGAAATGGATATTCTATTTTTAAATGGTGTCAACGTGACATCTTCTTCCTCTTCTTCTTCTTCTTCTTCTTCTTCTTCTTCTTCTTCTTCTTCTTCTTCTTCTTCTTCCATACAGTTTTGTAAGCTTCACTGTAAAAATTACTAGTAAATGATATTGAGAAATTGCTGATTTATGATTCAAATTAAGCTTAAAGTTTAGTACTTTAACCTTAGTAGATTAATCATATAGGAATCAAGAACAGTATTCATTACCATTTTACAAGTGACCTATAGAAATATTTAATAATATTCAAGTACAAAAAGAATGTTATCCTTATTAAGGTTAATCCTAGTCTAATCATGATCAATATGTTAGGGAGGTTATTTTCTTCTAGATATACAAAATACATGGATCCAATAGGCCTTTTCAATTTGTTTTGATGATAAAACTACTAGATCTTGGTTAAGATATGCGAGGAAATTGAAAAATATTTTGTTATAGAAAAAGAAAATATTATTAAGAGAAAGAAAGAGAGTATGGGGAAAGAGGATGATCAATTCTCAAAAGAAAGAAAAGCCTTAAAAGACTATAATTGCCAAGCTATCTCTCAAAGAATTAACATATGACTATTGCATTATTTTCACCAGATGTCTATCAATATCTTGAAATTCAAAAGGAGACATTGATATCAATCATGCTATCTTTAGGTACGTTATTCCTTACTTGCCTATTAGTTTTGATTCATATATATTGCCTCTTCATATGTATATTCCTATGAGTAGATTAGTGATATTTCTATTTAATTTCAATTTAAGGTGAGGGTTTGTTAGGCTTTGGTTTGCTGTTGAGTTGTTGCATAGCACAAGCCTCCCAACTATACTTTATCTTTGTCAAGTATCCAGTGGGAGCTTAACATTAAATTATTAGCATTACCCTATAGTTACCTTTTGCTATAACTATAACTTTTAACCTTTAAGCCAACCCTTTAAAGCAAATATGATCATATTTTATCCCTTGCTTAAGCTCATCATCCATCTCAAAAAATAGTTACTTGATATTTTACATTGTGTAAAAGCCTGCTGAATATGTTGTTCTATGGTTTTCTTGTCTAACTAAATTTTAATAATGAAACTATGATATGCTTGAACTCGTAGTGGCTCATTTTGTTTTCATGATGTAGTTACTTGTTGGGCATTATTAGCCAATGGAATTTGGCTCTCTGCTTATCATTGAAGTTTTATTTTTTGTTTCCATCAAGGCATTTACCATTGATCAAATCATATCTTTTCCTCCCATTTACTTTTCTCCTTTAGGTTGCTAGTGCTACTTTTGAGAATCTCCAATTTGGTTTTAATTTATTTATTAATTTTACTTTTGCTAAATCAAATATATTGCTTGAATTAATGATAGTAGTAGTAAATTTTTCTAAGCAATATTTTTGTCTTTTTCCTAAGTTATTAGTTCCATTTTTTTCATCCATTTGTATCTAATCATATATATTTTTCTTAGTTTTGCTAGTATTTGTTTTCTTTAGTTATTTCATTTTAAGATGTTTTCTAGACCATATCTTTTATATGATAGAGTATATAGTGCTTATATGGCATTTTTCTATTTGCTCTTCCTACATGTTTTAATATTTTTGGCTTTGATAATGATAATTATTCTTTAACCTTTTTTTATTTACTTTGCTTCCCATGCAGATTTCCTATATGCATTATATGCTACTACTTTGGTTAGATTCATAGGATCTATTTAGCATATAGACTTTAGGTTTGATAAACTCATATACCTCTGGCAAGGAATACTTGTATCAATTTTGTCCATTGGTATATTTTTCCTAAACCTTATACAAACTACATTTTCTTTTTCTATTTTGGTTATTTATAAAATATGGAATGGTTGACATTGTCATGAGATGTTTTTTGTAGTCTTTTTAACTAGCAACATATCTTTAATCCATAAACAAGTGATATTCATTTTGAATAAGTAAATCTTTTAACTGCTAAGGAATTGCTTTTTCCATATAAACCAACTAAACTTGCTTTAAACCGCTTTAAATTGATTTAGTTGATTAATATCAGATTAGGAGTTCTACGTAGTTACTTTTGGTTAGGCATCGAGCATAAATGGATAGGGACAATCGATTAGGATTATACTTGCTAACTAGTCGTACGTGATTGATTCCCACCCTTATATCCAACAAATTTAACATCCTAATGCATTCTTTATACAATCAATCCATACCAAATCAACAATATATACTTATAATACCTCATTTAAGTCATTTCCACCATTATATTGAATCAAACACCATATTTAAACCCATTTCAAGGAGTTTTCATTAAAACACTATAGCTAAACTTAATCAAGCAATTTCAATTAAATCTTTGATGTTAAAGTTAATAGGTTCACTTACCTATTATGGATAAGGCTTTGAAAAGCTAGATTCATTATTTTTTTAGCCTTAATCAACCAAGATTCCAAAAATTTTAAATTAGGGTTCATATTTGCTCCCATTTGGATCTTATACCTAAATCTGTCCAAATCTCAAGAATACTATGAAAATTTTAGTTACTAAGAAAAATTATTACCTCATTTATATGAAAGATTTGACAAGGATTAACTTCCTTTTAACTTGTTTGAGAAGAGATATTGAAGAAGTAAAAGAAGTTAAAAAAAGTTGAGAGGAGGAGGATAAGGTTTAGTGAAAAATGAGGAATAAGTGTATATTTTATAAAGGTAGGGACATTTTTGAAATAATTTCATAATTATCTTCTATACTCACATTCTTACTCCTAGTCACTTATAACCTTTGATAGTATTAATAAAATGTTTTTTTCTTCATATACTTCGCTTCAAGTTTTTATTTCAAATTTCATTCAGGTAATAATTCTAAAATTCAAAAATTCTAAAAAGAGTATGATATTTACCCTTTTTGGTTACTTTGTGAAATTGAGGGGATCCAAATTCCATAATTATTACATATTAAGTTCAACTTAAATAATTATAAGCTAAATTCATTTGTAAATACAAGAAGTTTATGTAATATTTAATTTAATTCTATTTTTAGGAAAATGAAAGTAATTTTGTTCAATAATTTGAGAATATAACTACATAAAATGTAAATGTGATTTGTTTAAAAACACAAAATAAATATATAAAAAAGTTCAATTTTTTACTACCTTTATCATTTTAAAGAAAATTTTTCTCATATATTTTTCTCTTATAAATAAACCATGAGATTAAATAAATTCCTATAAGCATGAATCCATCTTTTAAATTACTTAGTTTAATGAGTAAAATACATTGCCTTCCTCTCTAGTTTGCGTTAATTACTTAGACCTCCCTTCTAGATTGAAATGTTACACGTTAGTCCATTTAATGCTTACCGTTAGGAATATACCATATATTCTTCTTAATTGATAATAACTTTAAAAAAATAAATTATAAAAGGTAATTTTGCCGTTTCTTTTATTTGGTAAACTGATGTTGTGAGACCATTTTGGATGAAGGATTTTCACTAAGCTCTCTATGTCTCTTTAATAACAATATGATTAAGGTTTCGAGTTGGATGACATCTAGGAAGAATTGGAAGTGCCATTGTTCATGATTTGTAGCGGTAAGGCCTTATCTCTTCCTATTTCAATATTTTCATAATTCGCACTGCTTGATTTTAATGTTTAGATTGAAAGGGTGTTACTTTGCTGATTTAAACTTTGAATGAAAGAAGAAAGTGTTTAAGGGTTTTTGACTAAATAGTTTTTTGCTGCTGCCTTAATTTTTAAACTAACAAAATACCTATTGAATAAACACCTGCTAAATTTAACTTAAATAATGCAAAGACTGAGTGATGAGAGGGCAAGCACGAGACTTACTGAAAAGCCATCAGATAATATGATCCTTGTTATAGAATAATATTCAAAGTGAAACAAATGCATGAACATTGATACATTAATTCAAATTTACATATTATCATGAATGAAAATTCAACACTTTAACTTTGTCTTTCTTACAACATCTTGCAATGACACTAAACTCGAACGTGAGCAACTACCTTGAATTTGCATTTGTTTCCCATAAACCATAAATAATCTAAAGCTAAACCTTCCTAATTCATAAAAGACAAGGTAATTAGAAGGATGATACGTTAGTATAAGACCATCCTCATATAATTTTAACAACAAATATAAATTATAGTGCCCTAGAGCATATCCATCCAAAATATCAACATTAAAAACCTTTTTCCAAGATTTTCTAAAAGCAAATTCCTTCATCACCCACAAATTAATAGAAAAGAAAGATGCATCACAAATATAAATGTGGCCACCTACCACTTCTATACTAATGTTGTTCATAATCCCTAATCCATGCTCTTTCACTACATAAGGAGAAGGAAATTTTTTAAATTTATCACTTTCAAAGTTAAAACATAAAATCATACCTCTTTATATCCATCACAAGTAAGGTAGTGTAGTGCTCCATTCACAAAAGTAGAAAATTTTAGCATATAAATAAACAAAAGTATTATGAGGACTTTCCATAATTTTTTGTATTTTAGTCCCTAGTATGAGAATTTTAGCAGTAATAACATCAAGCCTTTAGTTGTTACTGTAGTGTGGAATTGGACTATAATGATCATACATTCTTATCACTTTATACCTTATTAGTTATAGGATGAAAACTTAATCCACTAGTAATTAGTCCTTTTAGAATAAAAAAAGCATTAGGTTCTGGAAATGTTATGAACTTTCTTGTGATATGGTTGCAAACAGTAAGAGGATTTTTGCCTATTGAATTGTACAAATAGAGCACCTATTCTACTTACTTTATGTCATTCTAATTTGTATCATTTTTGTAGTATGGAATGTTAGGTTACGGATTAACATATGCAGCGGAATTTTAAATTTTGATCTAATTCTACCTAGAATCCATGCAAAAGGCATAAGTCAAGGTTAAGGTTTTACCTTGTTTGTATTTGTGTTTTTTCTTTTGAGAGACTGATTCACGAATCAAATGCCGTCCGAATGTACAACGTCTTTATGGTATCCACACGGAGTGAATAACGACCTCTCCTCTCGATGAAGCTGTTAAGGTTCATTTTTCTCACTAGGATTGGGATTGGATGTTTTCTAGAGTGATTTTAGGGTTTGATGAAGCTTATGAGCGTGAATTATAATGTGCTACCTTTAAGTCCTTTTATAGAGTTAAAGCATATCACAATCCTAGTCCCACTAGGATAATGTTTCAAAAATCCTAATCACACTAAATAACTATCACCATATCCTTATCTTAAAGAGAGTGAGGAGAGATATGACTTATTTATTAATTATCTAATATTAAATTAGCATATAATTATTTTATATTAGATAATAATAATATTATCTTATAATATAATTATCCAATATCTAATAACGTAATTATCTGATATTACTTTAATATCAAATAATATCATATAATATATATATATTATGTGAATAAATATATATTATCATAATAATATATATATATGCACGAAAATAAGTCCAATTAATTAAATTTTGGTCCAACTAAAATTGAATTAATTATTGTCTTATTCCTACTCCTTTTGTATGACTTTGTAGGTTCTTACTACATTGATAATGACTCATTTTGGGCCATAGATAGTGAGCAGTATCTAGCAATACATCACTACCACTTAAGTAGTAAGAATGTCTATGATTCGACATCTACCTAATATATGATCAATATTTTGCATCATAATCCCTTTTGTAACAATATCCAAATCGAATTGGAGGCATGGAGTGTGTCATCTTCATCAATGTTCAATTTATATTTCTTGATATTGAGTAGACTTAAAACAAATGATCAATATCACATATTGATCCAATTGGACATGGCCATGCATTTCTAAGTCTCACTCAATCAAGGGCCCAATGATATTTCTCTTTCATACAAGAGTAACAAAATTCCAGCTACATCACTTACTTCCCTCTGTATGATTTGTGACCCACCCAATCAATGTCCGGCTCGTCATCCTAATTAAAGGTGACGTAAGACGACATCAAAGTGAGTAACTTCTCATGTAGGGAACCGTAGTGACTTTAGATCAAAGGACTATGCGCATTTGTGATCATATGAGAATAACTAATGACACGTTTATCAATGCAGTATTCTCATAGTGGGTCAGTCCAGTATATTGTTCACTAACAATGTACTCATGTATTGACTTGATATCACATATCCATGATTCATAATCATCAGTTACTA